>PVKM010025768.1:0-19745 GCA_004027735.1 Carollia perspicillata | reverse complement strand
ACCAATTGTTTACAGAGGCCTGTTGTAGGTACTTTGCCGACATTCCCCAACTGCTCACTAGTTCACTGAGATCACCTATGACAGGCCCTCTGCACCCCAGGCAGAAATGAGTAAAACACACACAAGACAATGATGTCAATGTTATAATTAACCTGAATCACTTCTTATACAGTGACAAACATCTTGTCATTAGTCCTCCTTGTCACTTGTTCTACACAGCATCCTTTTACCTGAGCATGGTGAGCTCTCTCTCCTCCAGGTGTTACAAATATGATACAAGGCTAGATGCAAAGGGCCTACAAAATAAAGGCCATCTTGTCAGGAAAAGCTTCAAACATCAAATTCAGAGAGTTGTTTGAACATACGTAAGCACAAGCAAGGTTTTTTTGCCAAGTTTGAGCTGAACACTGCCCTTTCCTATTTCCAGCCATTTCAGCTCACTGACTTTGGAGAGAGTCTCTGTACAGTGCTAACTTGGTAACAATCAATAAATGTGAAGGTCTCAGCATAAACACATCCCTGGAGCTGTCAGTCTTCCAAAGAATATTTCTGCTTTAAAAGTAGTCCTTGCTGCTAAAGTAGCTACACCAAGGTCAGTGCAAGGGCCAGGGCCTCCCAAATCTGAGAAACCCTAAATAAATAAAACTCTATGCTGATTTAAGGGCAGTATAACCTAAGGCAGCATTCAAAGGCAGTTTGAGGAGCTGGCCAGTATAGGACTACTATTTTTAAGTGAGAGAAAGATTTCTTGCAAATTTCCAAATTGACGTAAGATTTAGATACTTCCAAGTTTTCTCTCAGAAAAGCTATTGTTTTGCAAACTATAAAAGTACAACTAGATATTTTCATAGAATAAATCCCAATTTTATTTTCTAGAAAGTACTCTGAACCTTGTTACTCAAGTCGGGCACACAGACCAGCACCACTAGTGTCACCAGAGAGCCCGAAGTGCCGAAACTGAGAACCCACCTGAGACCAACTGGAAAAGAATCTGCATTTCAACAGGACCTTCAGGTGATTCCTATTCACATTAAAATCTGAGAAACATAGTTCTGAAGGGCCTTATACACCTGGCCCACAATCACTAGAATCATAAGTAATAGGTGGCCTAAAGCTTTAAGGCTGCCCTCCGGCACCCAGGAGTTTACGAAATCACAACCCCTTTATTATAGTTACATGAATCTGGGAACCTACTGAACTCCCCAAAAGCCTCTTAATGCTGACTAAATCAGCTTTTCTTTTCCAGAACAGGTAGGATGACAGTAAACTTGATATCTAAAAGTATAGCCACTTCCAGAAGAATTTTGTTTTGCACTCAAAAGACCAGCATCATCAGCTATTCATTCATGCCATAACCAGTTAGTGGACATCTACACAGGTATTCTATAATAACCAACATGGTGCAAAGAGCCCCAACTCTGGTGGAAGGACAGAAATTACAACATGGAATGGTAGCTGTAACAAGGAAAGGTCAGCACAGGAAGCCATTCAGAGAAGGGCATTGGTGCACCCTAAGAAAGCACCTGACCTAGGCCTGGAATATGGGAAAGGCTTCTTGAGCTAAGCTTGATAAAAAGAAAATATTTTCTAACAGGAGCCCATCTACAGGCACATTGAGTATGGTGTTGGGTTAGGCCCAAGACCCAGACCAGCAATGAAGGAGTCAACTACCTTATTTAGAAAAAACACTGGATCATAATTTTATAACTTTCTCAACAGCTTTGAATATTTGTATGCATGAGCTATAAATGTGGCAGTGCTTAGGAACATTTTTGCCCTTTCAACTTGCCTACCTGTAGACAAGGGGAGATGGCAAATATCAAATGCAAGAAGCACTGACTCAGAAGTATGCTGAACACTGCAAGGGGGCAGGCATAACAGAACTGTGCCTCCACATTTGCTATTTGATCACACAGAGTGTCAGTGAAACTGCAACCAGCAATACAGGGACCACAAAGGGAATCTCATTAAAGTTAATACAAAAGTCAGGAAAATGTCTTCAGGAAGGGACACTAGCTATTTTGCAGGTGCACTGCTGGGAGCAATTGAAGGCTCTCAGTGTGACCACCGGGTGCACTCCCCTCTCTGTGCCTGTCTCTACTCCCTGCATTTAAATAGTTCTTATCCTGTCTCCTTCTCCCTCACTTTTGTGATTTTTCTAACTCATTTTCCTTCTCCCTTACTACCTTCAAGTGCCCTCCCATCTCTAATTCAACTCTCTTTTCCCCTTTCAATCTGCCTGCTATTTCACATCCTCTTTTTGTGAGAAGAAGGAGATAAGGGAGAGAAGCAACACAATCCAACATCTTTCTGCTTTCCCCCCTTGATCCCTTTACCCTTTTGTTCGCCAATATCCCCACACATCGATTCCCCTCTTCCTTGCTCTCTTTCCTTCTCTAGAGTCGAATCTCTGTTATCAGTATATAGCCAGTCCTCCCAAACACAGAGCTCAGCAACGATAGGAAAATTGCTGGACTCCTCTAATGTTCCATTGTCATACTCGCATTTCTCAGATTCTCCTAACCTGGTGCCAGGTCAACAACTGAGAGGAAAAATAACACTTCTTAAAATGTAGTAAACTAGCATTTTCTTAGCATGTTTTAAAATACAGGACAATTTTCAAATATTCAGCTGCTGTGCTTAAAGGGTAAAAAGATGTAAAATATACTAGACAAGATTTCCTTTCATTCCCAGTTTTCCTTAAGTGCATTCCCTCCACCCAACATGAATCCCGCCTTTTTGTTAGTCTTACCCCTCCTGGTACAGATGCCCCAAACCCTCCTAGAATAACCGAAATGTGCTTCATTACCAGCCCAAGGCAGATGAATAACATAGATGAGGTCAGAGTTAACAGAGCGCTTCTTGACAAAGACACAAGCAGCACACAAAAAAGGCTCATTTAATGTCCCTTGAAGAAGCATTACAAGTAACAGCTTAATAAATATATGAAAATTATTGTGATAAACAAAATATCTGATACCATTTCCCACATGAAATGCACCAATGGAGAACTCTAAGTGATGCAGAGTGGTAGGAAACTAAAAAAAAATTCTTTGGCAAGTGTGAATGGGCAAATTGAAACAGACAGCTGATTCAAACTGGCCTCATCCAGCACCCTGACTCACCTTCCTCCTTCTCCCTTGCACAACCACTCCCTTAATCAGTAAGCCCTCAAAACAATAAGGTTCTGATCAGCATCAAATAATCTTAGGCACAAAGTCTCGGGTCTGTTGACTGCAGAGAGAGTTTTGGTCAAGCTAGAGATAACATCTAGGCCTTAGCTGTGTTTCATCTCCAGGCCCAGAAAAGCAGCAAAACAAAATGACACCATGGATGACATCAGGACCAGGTACAATAGCTAATGTCCACCTACCCTAGTGCTGACCAACTAGTCAGTAGAGACCGTGACCCTGAAGGGAGACACCTGGAAAGCTGGTGAATTTTCTATTGAGATCCTCCCCTGAATCTTCTTCTAAAATTCTTGACTTTATTTTATCTTCATTTTTTAAATCCTCTCCAAGGATATATTTAGAGAGAAAGGGAGGGGGAGAAAGAGAGACAGAGAAAGAGAGAGAGAAACATCCATGTGAGAGAGAAACATTGATTGGCCACCTCCCATGGGCAACCCAACTAGGGATGGAACTTGCAACCTAGTTATATGTCCTGACTTGGGATTGAATCCGCAACCCTTTGATGTATGAGACAATGCTCCAACCAACTGAGCCACCTGGCCAGAGCTAAAATTCTTCCCTTTAGAAACAGACTGAAAATCCTTAAGGCAAAGTACCTATGTCACACTCTCTCTCAACCTAGAGTATGCCCACACATTTCACCCCTTCTGTCCTTAGGCATACATCCTTTGCATTCTTTATTCTAAGCTTCAAGGGCTCTTCTTTTGCCTCTATAACTTCTTTCCTGGATCCATATAGCCCAGCTGACTCTTCTCCTCTATGAATTTCCTTCTAAAAGGCTAAATATAAACTTCTTGCGCTAGAGTTCTTGGCTCTGAATTCTTTCTTTGCCAAACTCAAGAACCAAGATCTAACACCACTGCTAACATAAGGAGTAGGCTGTGACATGGAAATCTCACACATATGCTTTGAAGAAAAGCAATTTGATTTTTCTTTAGGTATTTCGCTCTTTAATTTTCAACCCCTATGAACTATCATCAGAACTTTGTAGACAAATTTGATTGCCTACCCTTTTATCCCAGTACCTAGGTGTAGTATATGCCACTGAAATATAGTATATGCTCCCAAAATATTTCATGAATAAATTAATTAATCAAACAATTAACTGACCAACATAATTAACTAGCTGCAGGAAAATTCTTCTTACACTAATACGCTTTGAAGATTTCTCCTAGGTTTTTATTAATGTAACCTAACCTTAAGGTCAGCATAGGCTCTTGACATAACTCACTTCCAAGAACTAGAAAGATAAGAGGGCTGCTTTGTACAGGGATGCTGGGCAGTCAGAGTGACAAATAAGATTCTAATAGGGAAAGAGAAAAAAATTTAAAGTACTAAAAAGCAGACAAAAGTTTTCCAAAAAATACAGTAATCTGGAGTTAATTATTTAGTCCTTCCATTTGTTTCCATGATACTTTGTACATACCCTATTATTCCTAATAGCTACATCACACCATTACATTTCTTCAGTAGTTTCTGAGTTAAAGTAAGGAGTTAAGGATCAGATCACAGTTTCCTGGATAACCCTATTGCCCACTCAGACTTGAACCAGTTTTAGCAAATGCCCTGCACTCATAACTGAAAAGAAGGACTTGACCCTTTGAAGAAAAAACTTTGACAGCTCTATGACACATATTTTGATCTATAAAGTATCTTAGTAACCTATCAATGGAAAAAGAAATAAACAACTATTTTAGGAGCTCCAGTGGCACAATCAGTTAGCGTGTGGTACTTATAAAAATAACGATTTTAAACAACCCCTGAAAAATACTTATAACACTACACTGACATCATGAGACCCAGCTTTGTTACCATTCAACAAGCAGGATTTTCTAATAATAAAAAAATTTTTAAAAAGACAACATGGTTGAATCTCTCCCTTAAGTTTCATTTTGAGGTTTCCAGTAATATAGTTTCCTAGCTATATAAGAACCACAGTTCTGAAGGAAAGAAGGAGGAAACATTGCATTGAAGAATGAAGTTTCTCTGCAGTTACAACATATGACTCACAGTTTTGCTGTGGGCCTGCAAAGAGCTGGGCTACAGGATGCAACACAGACTCTCCCACTGCTTCCCATTGAAGTCAAGTCATATTATCCTGCTTTTCAAAATCAGACCTCCACATATAAGGAAGAGACAGGTACTGGCATATTTTTAAATACCTTCTGAAAATGTCTAGTCTATGAAGCAAGTTCTAAAGAATTGACCTTTGAGGACTTCCAGCCAAGATGGAAGCGAAGGTAAATATACTTTGCCTCCTCGCACAACCAAAAGAAGGACAACAACAAATTTAAAAATAAAAACAACCAGAACTGCCAGGAAATCGAACTGTATGGAAGTTGGACAACCAAAGAGTTAAAGAAGAAACATTCATTTGGAGTGGTAGAGGGGTAGAGATGGGTGGCTGGGGCCCAGAGGACATGCAGCAAGGTGGTGATTGGCAGACCAGGCAGTCCCACATTTGCATGCAGATAAATCAGGAGGAACAACTGTGGAGTGAGACAGACCACAAAATCCATTGTTCCAGAGCAAGAAAAGAAAGCCTCAAAACTTCTGGCTTTAAAAACCTGTTGAGGTTGTAGAACTGGGAGAAACTCTCTGCTTCACAGGAGAGTTCACTGGAGAGATCTATGGGGTCCTGGAATGTACACAAACCCACCCACCCAGGACTCAACACCAGAAGCACCCAATTTGCTTGTGGGTAGCAGGGGAAGTGACTGAAAGCCAGCCAAGAGCCAAGCAGTGGCATTGTTCCCTCTCGGATCCCTCCCCAACAAACAGCACCACAACACAGAAATGTGGGTTGCCCTATTCTGGGGAATACCTAAGGTTCCACCCCTTACAATGTAACAGGTACCTGAAACAAAGAAATATGGCTCAAATGAAAGAAAAGATCAAAACTCCAGAAGAAGGACTAAGTGACGAAGAGATATAGCCAACCTATCAGATGCAGAGTTCAAAACACTGGTAATTACGAGGCTCACAGAAATGGTTGAATATGGTTGCAAAAAAGAGGGAAAGTGAAGGTTATAAAAAGTGAAATAAAGGAAAATATACAGGGAACCAACAGTGAAGGTAAGAAAACCGGGACTCAAATCAATGATTTGGAGCAGAAGGAAGAAAGAAACATTCAACCAGAACAAAATGAAGAAACAAGAATTCAAAAGAACAAGGAGAGGCTTAGGAACTTCCAGGACAACTTTAAACATTCCAACATCCGAATCATAGCTGTGTCAGAAGGAGAAGAACAAGAACAAGAAATTGAAAACTTATTTGAAAAAATAATGAAGGAGAACTTCCCCAATCTGGCAAAGGAAATAGACTTCCAGGAAGTCCAGGAAGCTCAGAGAGTCCCAAAGAAGTTGGGCCCAAGGAATCACACACCAAGGCATACCATAATTATACTGCCCAAGATTAAAGATAGGAAGAGAATCTTAAAAGCAGCAAGAAAAAAAGAGATAGTTACCTACAATGGGAGTGCCCATAAGACTATATCAGCTGATTTCTCAAAAGAAACCTCATAGGCAAAGGGCTCTGGAAAGAAGTATTCAAAATCATGAAAGGCAACGACCTACATCCAAGATTACTCTATCCAGCAAAGCTATCATTTAAAATGGAAGGGCAGATAAAGTGCTTCCCAGATAAAGTCAAGTTAAAGGAGTTCATCATCACCAACCCCTTATTGTGTGAAAAGTTAAAGGGACTTATCTAAGAAAAAGAGGAAGACCAGAACTATGAACAGTACAATGACGACAAACTCACAACTATTAAAATTGAACCTAAAAATAAAAAGACAAATAAAAACTAAGCAAACAACAGGAACAGAGTCGTAGAAATGGAGATCACATGGAAGGTTATCAGCGGGGAGTGGGATGGAAGAAAATGAGGAAAAAGATACAGGGAATAAGAAGCATAAATAGTAGGTACAAAATAGGGGGAGATTAAGAATAGTATAAGAAACAGAGAAGCCAAAGAACTCATATGTACCACTCAGATGGTATATATGAACTCATATGGACATGAACTAAAGGGGTAGAATGCTGGTGGGAGGATGGTGCATGGCAGAGGGGAACAAAGGGGAGAAAAAATGGGTCAATTCTAATACCTTAATCAATAAATTTTTAAAAAAAGAAAAAGAAGAACCACAGTTCTATGTGGTTTCAGCTTTGTCAGTAGTTCACTATAAATATTACCAGGAAGAAAAAATAATATATTTGCTATCTACATTCACTACCTAAAATTCTAGAGCTACGTTTTGCACCATAGCTTTAAGGGTGGCATAGAGAAGCACAGGAAATGTGTTACTTCCCAAAGCCAGTTCTCAGTGCCTTTTCCCCCTGTGATTCACAGGACAGTTTCTCATGATTTGCTGTTCAGTCTCACCAGAACATCAGCATTTTTGTACTTCTTGTATTTCCATCTCAATAAGCTAATGCTTATGGGAGAATTAAAAGAAAAAAACCATTTCCTTCCATAACATTTGTGTGTGTGTATATATGTGTTTATCTGTCATATCATTTCCAAGTCAAAGCTCAACATCAAGTAATCAAAAAGTGCATTCAAAACAATATCTACAGAATAAAAGCAGATTGATGAAGGTTTACTGCTAACGAAAACATCCTCTACATCTCTGAAAAATACAATCCAGATAATCCACTTCTGGGACTTTAGATCCAAGTGAGCTCTCCATTAAACAGACCTTCCTGACAGAGAGGACTGGCTAAATCCCTCCGCAAGAGATCACCACAGACTTTCACAGTTTACAAGGATAAAGCAATTACAGATTCAACTGTCTGTAAATAAAGCCTCTTTAACATTTAACTTTTATTTATTTATTTATGTACTTACTTAGTTATTTATGTCCTTTATTGTTTTTAGAAAAAGAGTACGGGAGAGAGAAGCATTGATCACATGCTCCCATACATACCTGGACCAGAGATCATTTGTGCCCAAACCAGGGAAAGAACCCACAACCTCGGTATGTGCACTGACTGGGAATTGAACCTGCAACCTTGCAGTTATGGGATGACACTCCAATCAACTGAGCCACACCAGCCAGGGCAGTCTCTTTAACATTTTAATGAGAACATTAACTCAGTTTCACTTGGTTTGGCCTCCCAAGAAAGCCTGTTAGCCTTAGAGAAAGTTTATTTAAAAAGCAGAAATGACATTGCAGGCCTGTCTGTGGCCCACAGGGCATGACTGGGCCACAAATGCTGGCTGTGTTATTTTTCTCCTGTACCAGCCTTATAGATTTTGCTAAGACTACACTTTGGTAAATGAGAGAAGGCATTTGAAGAAATACCTTCATCTCTGCAGTATTGTGTGCTTGTGTGTGCTCACTCATTTTATATGACTTGTCTCTTAATTTGCTTTTTATGTTATATACAGCTTTGAGTACAATGTGTAACTCAATGAATGTTAAATCATATTTTTCTTCTACTTTCCCTTAATCATTTTCTACTGCCTCTGTTCCCCCCTTGCAGTGTGAATGATTTCCACCAATACTACCAACTGCCATTTGTTTGGAGACTCAATTCATTCAGCAGACAACCACGAGAATTTCAGAAGCCAAAGGTGAACTAGAAATAATTCTCAGACTCAGTGACTTAACATGAATGTCTGCCTCTTTCTCTGAACAAAACCTTAACTAGTGGGACTAAAAGGGTTTGTCACTTGAAAACCCAGAAGGAGAGAAGAGTAAAGCTAAACAGAATTGATATTCAGGTCATCATGCATTCGACTCTTTATACATTTACTGAGCACCTACTAGCTATGCTAGAACATAGTGAACAAGGCAGGGAACAGAATTGTTGGTGGCAGCGAGAATGGCACCAGGTCAGATCAGACCTTGGTTCAGCAACTTTGGTACTTCAGTGTTGGCTAGGAAAAAATTCAGAGTCAAGACTCAAACTATAAGAGAAAGTTTATTTAGAAACTTTCTAAATGAAGTTAGAAACAAATGGGCTCAGGAAACAAGTTATAAAACCAAAAGAAGGGTCCTGGGGGAAAGAAAAAAGGAGAGGAGAGGTGTGGGCATGCTCCTGCATTCTTGGGAGGGAGTGCGCTTGGTCTGCTGTCCCAAGGGCTTTTAAGGGTGGAGATTTCAGGGGAGATCTCCAGGAAGGATATTAATAGAATATTTATCAGCTTTCCAGGTGTGTCCTTTCAGGGTTGTGGTCTCCACTGATTGACTGGTGCCAGGACAGGGGTCATTAGTCATCACAGCAGGTCCTGATGTTGGCTATGGCACCACTTGTCTGGTTTAGCTGCTTTTCTGGGCTGGAAGCTGAAACACAACTGAGGCCTAGATGTATTTGATGTGGGTCAGAACCTCATTATTCTGGGGGCTTAATGCTTAAGGGTTATTCTTTGGACCCTTGTTGTTCCCCCTCTAGAAGGGTCTAATCCACACAGCTAGCAATATGCCAAGGGAGGAAAAGTCCAGGGGAGGTCCGAACCTCCAAACCACATGACCAGTGACATGAAAGGTCAGGGGGTCTAAACTGCATGACTAGCAATATGCCACAGGAGAAACGGTCACCCTGGGGGCAGGGTCCTTGTTTTCCCATTGCTAGGCACCCAGGTCCTTCCACCCCGGTGACCTTCTATACCTGGCCCATCATCCTTGCTCTCATCTTGTCTAACTGCCAACCACAGAATGACATCAGGATAAGCCAAGGAGGTCATGGTTAGAAGTCTAATCTTCATTCTGAAAGCACCAGGAGCCACTGACTAGATTTAATCAGGGCTCATCATAATGTGCTTTATTTTTCTCAAAGGTCACTCTGCCTATAATGTGGAAATGTGTGAAACCAAGAGGCAATTGCCAGAGGCTGGTAATGGTGGTCTGGCCTGGGGCAGTATAGTAGCAGCAGAGTGCATTTTGAATATGTTTTTAAAGAAGAGCTAACAGGATTGGTGATGAATAGACTGGATGTGGGGGTTAGGGGAGTAAGAGAAATAAAAGATTTATGACTGGGAAGAGATGCCACTCATTGAGATGGAAAGGTCTTTCTGGGAGACGTCATATGAAGACCATACAAGGTGCCATGTGCCGTGTGGCCAAACTATGGAAGTGGTGGGAGTGTTCGGGTCCACCAAGAGAACTCAAATTTGTCTTGCTTGATCTCTTCTTTAGTGTAAGTAGTGTGATACATACACATGCATACACCCACAAATATCTAAATGTATACATATCTTGGTATATGTAAATATATAGAATGTTTAAAAGATTTTTTTGCAATTAAAAACATATTGATGTCATTTCAATAATCTTTCAAAGACCAAAGAGAATGGGTTGTTACTGTTTGGGTTCCCATTAACTTGCAAAGAAGTTGAGGGCAAATGAAGTGAAGACTCACCAAAGATCACAGAGCGAGTTTTCAGCAGAGCAGGAAGTAGGAACTAAGTTCCCTTACAGATTACACATACACCACACTCCTTTGTGTACCACCGGGGTATGCAGAGAGCCCTGCAAGCACTGTTCTTGATGCGAGAATTCACATTCCAGATGAGGCAGGGGTGGAGATGCTGATGCCCTCTTTCCTTTAGCTCATTCTGTCTGTGGGCTATTTAAATAATCCATAAAATGAGGCTGACAAAATTTAAAAATGAGTCATGTGAAAGCGGGACTTACAGAGAACAAATCAAATATTAAAGTGCAATGTGACACAGATTTAAAAAAAAAAACATCTGAATTATGAACTGCAAGGCCTCTCATGCACAAGAGCTTCAGAAACTCCCTTCAGTGCTACCCAGAAGAAGTTTCCTCATAAATGAGAGAAACACAAGCACCCATGACTCACAAGCACACCAGCACCTCTTCATGCACCTCACCAGGAACTCCTCAGCGGTTCTCTCTGGTCACCAAAAGCACTACGCAAAGTTTAGGAAAATTTTAAAAAACACCAGGGCCTAAGAGATGACAAGTCTGGTCTTTGTAACATTATTTCAAGGAGAAAAACTCAACTAGATGAAATTACCACTGAAATAATTCCAATCATATTTAAAGAAGACAAACATTGGGGGTGGACCAGGAGGCCTAAACCTGCTGTTTAGTCTGCATATACCTGTGCAAGTTTTAAAAATAGGCTCCATTTTTCCATTGCCAGGCTCTCTTGCCAAGGCTTCAGGACTCCCACATTTTGAAGTCTGAAAGGGAAACAGTGAGGGGCTGTCTGCCTCTGTGTTTGCCCCTGTGAGTCATACGTTCTCCATTCTTACCATACACGGATTGTTTGTTTTCTTGTTGCCTTGCAGACTTCCTCTCTTCTACTTTTCTCTAATGATATTTTTCTAAAGACCCCCTACCTTACAAGCAAGCCCCACCAATAGACAACATGGTCACATTTAGTAGTCCCCACGATACCTGGATAAAAAATAGCCAAAGAAGAAAGGAGTTCAGGAGAAAGGAGTTTGAGATGCTTGATCAGGGGAAATGTGTCCTCTAACCTGGAGTTTCAAAAAAATCACTTTTCAGGGCTAAAAGCATGATGGTCGTAGATGTTAATGTGGGAACCACTCTCGTTCACCACTACTTTTCTTACTAAATGCATTCACAAGCGCACCTAAAACTGACGTGCTCTCAGAGCACACAAAGGGACAGTCAACACTTGTCCTGCTGTTAAATAAACACTCAAGTGGCTCGCCCTCCAAAACCTGCCATGACTCCCTCCCTATCATGCCATTCACACCCAAGGTCATCCACCTAGGCCTTATCTCCCTATCCATTCTGCTTATAGAACCCTTCCTATTGCACAAACACATTATTTTCCTAACTACATTTTCTCAAATAATTAAAATTTTATTTCTTTTTTTGACAGTATAGTGATTGAGATTCACAAAGAGGATCCAGGAAAGCCAGATGGCAAGAGTAAAGGCAAAATGAGGGTAATTCATAGGGTACTTGATTCAGTTTGCTCCTAGGAAGACTAAGTCAATAATTAAGATGGACCAATGATATGAGGCCTGGAGAGCAGACAACCACATAAGTCAGAGTGACTGGGAGGAAACAGTGGGTTAGAAATCAGGGGGGCATTCAAAGCGGTGGGCCTTTGACCCCACTAAGAGATACCTCAGAGGCAACTCCAGAGGTCTGAAGCACAGGCAGCAGGAGGCCATGGGTATCTATCACTGCAGATGGTAAAAAACTTGAGTAGGCAAAAGTAAGGCAAATACTGCTGACGCTACACCCTTTATAGTCAAAACAACCTGTCTCTGTATTTCTATTTTTCTATATTCTTCTTCCCTTCACAGCTTGAGCCCAATGGCAAATGCCCTTGAATGACACCTTGTATGACACCTGAAACCCTGGCCTGCCAGTTAGCACAGTGATGATCCCATAAAGATCTGTACACAGGCACATACCATAACTTACTTTGTAAAGCATTTTTCACACCTATTGTATCATTTAATTCTCATAACAGTGTGTGACATAAGCACTACTACATACACTTAAATAAATCCAGGCTCAAAGAGACTTGTAATCTTGCACAATGCCACACAAATAAAAAAACCTTCCTTCAAACTTAGATCTTCTGACTTGACATCCTGCGCTTTTCAGAATACACTGTTAGTATATTTCTGATTTTCTACGTGTATGTGCTGAAAATTTCATTAATTTAGACTTCACTGATTCAGAATTGGTAAAGCAATAAATGAAACATTAGCATTTGATATCCCACATACTTTAAAATCTGGGAGGTGCTATGATAAATGTTGCATGTAAAATATAGGCACAGGATGCTTAATGGGGAAGCCATCACCCTGAAGGTGGATAAGGAGAAGGTTTGCATTTGCTTAGTCATCAGGGCCAACATCACCAACTTAGTGTGTATATTCAGATTTATAAAAAATGAATTTGCTAACTACAAATGATTTTATTCTGTTTTCATAGCTACTCAATGTTTTTTAAAATTTAAAAAATTCCTCTGAACAAGAGGTCTGATCTTAAAGTAATAGTACTGAGTCTATAGACTAAATGTTTTTATTTTTTAATTTTATCTTTGTAAGTATATTTTACTGATTAGGCTATGACAGTTTTCCTGATTTTTCCCCTTTATACCCCTCTGCCCTGCACCCCCAATCTTCCACCATTTACCCCCTTAGTTCATGTCCGTGGGTTGTACATACAAGTTCTCTGAAGTCTCTGTTTCCTATACCATTTTTTACCTCCCCCTCTCTATTTTATGCCTATCAATTATGCTTCTTCTTCACTGTACCCTTCCTCTTCCCAATGAAAACCCTCTATGTGATGTCCATTTCTCTGATTCTGTTCTTTTTCTAGTTGTTTGCTTAGTTTTTGTTTTTATTGTTTTTCTTTTTTTTAGGTTCATTTTTTCATAGTTATGAGTTTGTTGTCATTTTACTGTACATGTTTTTATCTTCTTTTTCTTAGATAAGTCCCTTTAACATTTCATAAAATAATGGCTTGGTGATAATGAACTCCTTGAACTTGAGCTTATCTCAGAAGCACTTTATCTGCCCTTCCATTCTAAATGGAAGCTTTGCTGGATAGAGCAATCTTGGATGAAGGTTCTTGCCTTTCATGACTTGGAATACTTCTTTCCAGCCCATTTTTGTCTATAAGATTTCTTTTGAGAAGTCAGCTGATAGTCTTATGGGCATTCCTTTGTAGGTAACTATCTCTTTTCCTCTTGCTGTTTTTAAGACTCTCTCTTTATCTTTAATCTTGGGTGACTTAATGATGATGTGCTTTGGTGTGCTCCTCCTTGGGTCCAACTTCTTTGGGACTCTCTGGACTTCCTGGACTTCCTGGAAGTCTATTTCCTTTTCCAGATTGAGGAAGTTTTCCTTCATTGTTTTTTCAAATAAGTTTTCAATTTCTAGCTCTTGTTCTTCTCCTCTGGTACCCCTATACTTCAGATATTGGACCGTTTAAAGTTGTCCCAGAAGCTCCTAAGCATTTCTTTATTTTTTTGAATTCTTGTTTTTTCATCCTGCTCTGGTTGGATGTTTATTTCTTCCTTTTGTTCCAAATCATTGATCTGAGCCCTGGTTCCCTTCCCTTCACTGTTGATTCCTTGAATATTTTGCTTTATTTCATTTTGGGTCTCTTTCATTTGTTCTTTCATTTTTTGACCAACCTCAATCAGTTCTGTGAGCATTTTGATTACCAGAGCTTTAAACTCTCCATCAGATAGGTTGGCTATCTACTCATCACTTAACTCTTTCTCTCTGGAGTTTTGCTCTGTTCTTTCATTTGGGTCCTACTTCTTTGTCTCCAGGCACCTGTTAAGCTGTGAGGGGGCAGAGCCTTAGGTATTCACCAGGGCAGGGCAACTCTCCTTGCTGTGCTACAGTGCTGCTTGTGGGGGAGGGGCCAGAGAAGGCACAATGCAGCTCACCTGCTTGGCTCTAGCCCCACTTTCCACCAAATTCTCATGTGAGACTGGGAGTTTCTCCTACCGAGGCAACCCCTGCCATAGTCCACAGTCAGCGCTGAGTCTCGGTTTTTCATTCAGTCAGCCCTGCCCACACGGTCCACCACCTTGCAGCAGGTTCTGTCAGTCCACCCATCTTACCAACCTGGTTGGTCTGGTTGACTGTTTCTTTAACTCCTTGGTTGTCAAAGTTCCATGCCATTTTTTTTTCTGGCACTTCTGGTTGTTTATTTATTTTAGATTGGTTGTTATCCTCCTTTTGGTTGTACGAGGAAGCAAAGGGTTTCTACCTATGCCTCCATCTTGGCCAGAACTCTAAATTTTCTTTTTAAATGCACATTCTTATGTTTTTGTCAAGTACCTTTATTATTTACTATATTATCCTGTAGTTCAAATTTTCTATTAATTCATATCTGTCTCTCCCTAAAGAGTCCAGCATAAAGCTGATTTTTAAATACTTGTTGAGTGGATGAATGCACATATATAAACGAGTGCACATGTCATCAAGCGACACTCTATCAGTGGAAGAATAAAATGCCACTTGTTTCAACACTGTGAATCAAGCCTTGGCTTTGGAATCACATAGATGGAGATTTAAATCCTGTTCTTTGGCAACTATATTTCTTGGGCATATTGCTCACCTCTTGATTCTAAGCTGCCTCATTTGCAAATGGGAATAACCCTGAGTAAAATGCAAAACTGGTATGAGGATCAAATAAAGTCACAGATTTGGCAAATTTCTTAGGTTGCAGAAGTTGCTGTAGCATATTTATTCCCCAACCATTACACATTTACCATGACCTCTTACACACCAACCTTCATAATGGTGCCTCACTATTCAACACTGTAGTATAAAGTTAACTCTGAACATCAACTTTATTTACAGTGATGATCAATTTCCCTTTCACTAACATCAAACTTATCTGTATTCACTGTCTCAAGATAAGTTATTGAGCATAGGAAGTGCTCAACAAACTTTAATGACTTTTTAAGCAATTGTCTCAGAGAAGCTCACCCTTTTATGAGCAAATATTCTATCTGAAAGTTTTCTAAAATGTATTATATGCTTAACTATTTTGCTAAAAGAGCAGATTGAAAGAACTTTAACCTTTTCTTGACTCAGGATTATCAACATAAACTTATTAAGATTTAGCAATGGAATGAAAAGTTACAATTCTTTGGAGGCTTTTTAAGTCAGTAGATTTGCTTACACTAAACATTTCCAGACTTATATGCTGTAATAATTCCTTTCAGATCTTCCTGTGGTCAGCAGCTTCATCTCCTGGAAGGCATGAGATACTGGGGAAGTAACAAGACAAAGTCCTTGTCAACTTCAAAGGGTTGACTAAGAATCATTCTCAGATATTTCTTATCTGTGGCCTCCTGACACATGCTTGGTTAGAGCTTCAGGGAGGGCCCATATCTTTGTTAGTCCAAGATGGACTGAATTATCCCTAATATCTTACTCATGTTAGGTACTCAACAAATATTTATAAAGTGAATTAACACAGTAAACAGTATGCAACCTTTGTCATTACTTTTTCTATTTGGAGACTTTGTTCTAATTCATGACTAACTAGGCCTCTTACACATTTGGAGCTGTACTTTTTCATCTGCAAAATAAGACAATTGGATTAAATAATCCCATAGGAGATTCCTGTTGGAAAGGAATTGCCTATGATCCTATATATCTGGGCACTGTATATATTCCACATGACAGAGTTGCAGGAAATCTGACCACCAAATAAATAAGTGAGGCCTTATCATCTAATAGAACACCCGAGCAAAAAGGTGTTATCTTTATACCATGGTAATAAATATTTAAAAAATTAGCTCTCTGTTTTCTTTCTCCAACCCCTAATATCATATATAAGAAAAGAAATATTGACCTTGGAGTATGAACATATTGATCTGTTCTTTCTGTGTCAAATGTTTATAGTAACTAAAAAACCTAGTATATCTCAAAAGAAGTCAACTGAATTCAAGCAATTTCCTTAAAGAATTTTTTTTCCTAAGAACTAACTCTAGTGTTTTCATTTACCCTTTGTTCCTAGCTACTCCTTCACATGCCATTTGGTTCATATATTAACTTCTCAGCTCCATTTGTGTAAATAATACTACAGTGTCACTGTTTGCACAGAAATTTAACTTAATGGTTTTTAAACTATGGTCTAACTCTCTCTATTAAACCAAAACTTCTAAATTAAAAGAATCCATGAGTTTCACACAAAAAGAAAAAAATGCTTTTGAATAACAAGTCAAATATTTGTCAACAAGCTCACTTGGGAGGGCATTATGAGCACTGGAGGCCTGAGGCAAGGGGAACCTGGAACAGCTTTCTCTTCCAGGTAGGACAGTGTTCCTTTAATTCAGTTCTACACAAATTCAAAGTGTGCTTTCCTCAAACAATGTACCAAATTCTCAAGGGGATACAAAAAATGAATAGAAGATATTATCCCTGCCTTGGAGGAGATGCAGCAAGGCCGAGTGGACAAGATCAGTGACACTGACACAGGGCTGCCTGGGACAGAATCCCAGCTTTGTCATAATCAGCTCTAAAATGTGGGCAAGTTACTCAGCCTTCTGATCCAATGTCTTTACTTGCATAGTAGTGCTGATAACAGTAACTACCTTATAGTTTACTACTCCTAAAGCCTTAAGAATAGTTCCTGATACACAGTAAGCATTCAAGGTCAATATCATCATCATGACTATCACAATTATCATGAATTTACAATCCATAATTTTAAACATCTCATTTTTTTTTATTTAGCAAATCTGAAGCTATAACAGATTCCAGGGAATAAAAGAGGGGAAACTAGAAAATAATTTTTCCAATGTTTCATTACTTTTCTTCTGTCTTCCTGACAAATTCCTAATATGATCAGTCTTCAGAGACACAGATAAGTGAGGTGTGGAGACTAAACAAAGAAACACGAGGAAGAGGAGAGAAAAGAAGAGAGAAAGAAAGGGAGCAGACAGGAGGAGCATTTCTGAGTTATCTAACGACATCAGATAGGCAGGAATTAAACTGAAGATGGAGAGAAAAGAGAACATTTGTTTCAGCCTAACTCTGACTCTTTTCAAAAAGTGTCAGAGCCTTTCTTTTCTTTACCACTTCTGTGCTTTTCTTTACACTTTC
Organism: Carollia perspicillata; assembly: GCA_004027735.1. Classification (NCBI taxonomy): domain Eukaryota; kingdom Metazoa; phylum Chordata; class Mammalia; order Chiroptera; family Phyllostomidae; genus Carollia; species Carollia perspicillata. Next base: position 2,007 of record PVKM010025768.1, on the reverse strand, counting down.
ATTTTACAGATTACTAGGTGTAGAACAGACCTTAGATGTCACCTGATCCAATCCTTCTATTTTATATGTGAGAAAAACTAAGGGCCAGTGAGACAAAGCCATTTGCCCCTATAATGGCACAAATGAAATTAAAACTGGACTCCCTGTGCCCCAGGTCTGTGCTTGTCTCCCTTAAGACAACAAAATGAGTACATTTACCCATATGGAGTCAGGCTGGCTCTCATCTCATTTGGTAGATATATAAATTTTAATCTTGGGGAGAAAACCTTGAGACCTATTTTTAAATGAATTAGCAAGAATCTAACTGTTTTTAATATGTTGTATTATTAACTTCATTGCCTGCTAAGCCTAAAATTACATTTTTCTATGCTTGGGCAGGTCCTGCCCAACCAATAACAGGACAATCAGATTTCAATTAAACAGATACTCTCACCTGGGCCATACATATATATTCTCTCTCTCTCTCTCTCTCTCTCTCTCTCTCTCTCTCTCTCTCTCTCTCTCTCTCTCTCTCTCTCTCTCTCTCTCTCTCTCTCTCTCTTTCTCCGTCTCATGCACACACACACACACACACACACAATCAAGAGGCACTTAAAACAAAGTCTGAGCCCATTCTTGTTTCTTCTGCCCTGTATTTAGAAGAATATCTCAAATATTACAAGATAAGCCTCTCCTAAACTAAGACTTCAGATAACATAGCTTCCAAAAGAGAAACAAGTTTCTTGCTATTGCTCCATATACTATTTCTAATTCAACAATGAAATGCAGCCTAATCACTATATTCATCAAGCTTTCATATCTTCAGTATGGTTTCCTCAGTATGGTTTGCCCAAACCAAGTCAGTAGTCTCTTAAATGCTTCCTGATTCCCAGCTTTCAATTCCACAATGGATGACTGAGGCTCTGAAACCAGAATCTTTTAATACCTTTTATTTTTTAAATCCTCACCCAAGGACATGCTTACTGATTTTTAGAGAGAAGGGAAAAGGGGAGAGAAACATCAATTGGTTGCCTCTCACATGTGCCCCAACGTGGGACCAAACCCACAACCCAGGCATGTGCCCTGACAGGGAATCAAACCAGTGACCTTAAGATTCCCGAACAATGCTCCAACAACTGAGCCACACTGACCAGGACAGAATCTTTTAACACATTTAATAATATACTTTAAAATGGACATTGTAAGTATGTTTTTCTGTTTTTGTTATATCTCCGATCCTTAAGTATAAGTATCTAACTAAAAATAAATGTTCTGAAACACAAAAAATCTCCTAGCTTGCTTATAATCTTCCCCTTCCCTTTCCCTAGTATCAGGGTAGTATCTTCTCTTTCATTTGCTTCACCATGTGGGGTTTCAAAGGTATGATCTCACTGTGATTAAGGGAAAGATTTTGGCAGTCTCTTCACAGTTGTTTAGACTATAGGAACATCTGAATCTGGGCCACTAAAAATAACTCAGCTCTGTTGTTTAAATAGGTGTTTACTTTTAGTAGACTAGACATGCTTAAAGCTGATATATTAGAACTGTGTTTGGTAAGTATTATTTACAGGGATCTATACTATAACTACATGTTTTGTTTTTCTTTTTCTATTTTTCCTTCAGAGTAAATATAGTTTGGCCACTACTGGTGCTGGCAGTTGTGGTTGCCATTCTCACTCATATGAAATTGAATAATTGGAAAAGCAGAGCCCAACATTATAAAAACAATTGCAAAATCAAACACTCAAGCTCAGAAGGAGTTGAGCCAAGATTTGAAAGTTTCTTAGACAGGAGAAAAAATGTGGCTGCATCCTCCTACCCTGCATGCCAGCTAGCAGTGGCAGATCCATCTCTTCAGATGCTTCTTAAACAAATACTGGTACTATGAACGTAACAGTAGCTGAGATCCTGAGGGAGCCAATTAGATTTAAGCCATTTTCAGAATTCTGTTCAAAAATGAAATTAGAAAAAATCTTGGCAGTTGAAATGACATTTTACATGTTCTGCTCTTAGGGCCTGTGGAAGAGC
>PVKM010025767.1:0-19745 GCA_004027735.1 Carollia perspicillata | reverse complement strand
ATAAGGTACAGAGAGTAAGTAGCATAGACAGTGGGGAGAAAATAGACAGGGAGAGGGCAAGAGTAGTGTGGGAAATGTAGAAGCTAAAGAACTTATGACACAGGGACATGAACTAAATGGGGGTAGTGTGGGTGGGAGGGCATGTGCAGGGTGGAAGGGAATGAAGGGGGAGAAATGGGACAACTGTAATGGCATAATCGATAAAATATATTTAGAAAAACACACTGATCCTTATGTTGTTTATTCATACATGTAGTTGCTAATTTGCATATTGGGACTGCCGCCAAAGAGATATATAGAAATTGCTCACCACCTGACAGATACTTAAAATAGCTCAAGCCAAACAATGGAAATATCCTTTGGCTCAGAAGGTGCAATCAGCTTTCCTCTAAGTGTCTGAAGGAGGGAGCATCATCTTTCTCATTGCTAAGCAATAATCAACAGTAACTCTCATTATTTAGTTTGATAGGATTCTGCTTATGGCTTTTTACGATTTAACTCAGGCTAGCAGTTGGTGGCTTTCTCATCTCATTAAAACTCCCTAACTACTTTATGTACATAAAGTAATCAGTGGTGAGACTTTGAAAATGGTGTTTTAATCATTCCTTTATGAATATTTTAGATGATTTTAAGACAATACCCTTATTGAACATTATGTATTCTTCCCCTGTAGAGGTTACCACAACCCTCAATATATATATGTATATATAATATTGACAAACTCTATACAAATGATATCATATTGCACATAACCTCTGTAACTTGCTTTTCTAATCAACATAAGTTTTTAAATTTCTTTAAATTATTGTTCAATTACATTTGTCTCCCTTTCCCTGCCATAACTCTCCCCTGCCCTGCCCACCCCACTCCCATATTCAATATTCTCATGCTGCTTTGTCCTTGTCCATGGGTCCTTTATACATGTTCCTTAACGGGGCCCTTCCCCTTCTTTTCCTGTTATCCCACTCCCCTCCCCTCTGGTTGTTGTCAGTCTGTTCCTTATTTCCATGTCTCTGTTTCTATTTTGTTCATTTGTTTGTTTTGTTGATTAGGTTCCACTTATAGGTGGGATTATATGGTATTTGTCTTTCACCACGTGGTTTATTTTACTTTGAATAATGCTTTCCAGTTTCATCCATGCTGGTGCAAAAGGTAGTAGCTCCTTCTTTCTTTCTGCTGCATAGTATTCCATTGTGTGAATTAAGCAGAGTTTTTTGATCCACTCATTTCCTGATAGGCACTTAGGCTGTTTTTAGCACTTAGCTATTGTAAATATGCTGCTATGAGCATTGGGGTTCATATGTTCTTTTAAATCAGTGTTTCAGGATTCTTAAGGTATAATCCCAGCAGTGGAATCCCAGGAAAAAGGCAGTTCCGTTTTTAGTTTTCTGAGGAAATTCCATACTGTTTTCCACAGTGGCCACACCAGTCTGCATTCCCACCAACATTGTACTAGGGTTCGCTTTTCTCCACAACCTCTCCAACACTTGTTGTTTGTTGATTTGGTTATGATGGCCATTCTGACCTGTATGAAGTGGTATCTCATTATGGTTTGAATTTGCATCTCTCTGATGTAATCCACATAGGTTTTGGGTATCTATCTGTATTAGTACATGTGGCTCCAGTCCATTCATTTGCATTGCTGTGTAGCATTTCATTGTATGACCATACTATACCACAGTATACTTATCCATTTTGCATTGATGAAAATTAGAATTGTTATACTCTTTTTCTTACTAAAACAATGCTGTTAACATCGATCTACTTCTCTGTATGAGAGTTTCTTTATGGAGTATACCTAGGATCGGAACTGCTGGGTCATGAAATAGGCATGTCGTACCTTTTATTAGATAGTGTCAAAATTTAAGCCAAAATGGTTGAGGCAACTTTCAATCCCTACCAGCAATAATTGAGAGGTTGCCCTGCTTTAACTCCTTATCAACCCAAGCTTTTACTTTTGTCAACCTGAAGGATGTAAAATGGTATCTCATGGTTGCTTTAATATTCACCTCCCATATTATAGCATCATTGGTTTTTTCTCTGGTCAATGAGTTTTCCTAGTCTATGAAGTGCTTTTACATATCTATTGCCTTTTTTTATTGGGTTGTTTATTTTCTTATATTGATTGATAGCAGTTTTTAAAATATTCTGATAACTAATCCTGTCAGTTATATGTGTTCTAAAAATCTCACAGTCTATGTATTGTCTCATCAATGTTTTGTGGTGTTTTTGATGTATAGACATTTTCAATTTTAATTTAGTTACTCTTTAAACTTATCACTCTTTCCCCAGTGTGGTTGATACTCTTAAAGTCTTGTTTAAGAACCCATTTTGGCCCTGGCTGGTGTAGCTCAGTGGATTGATCACAGACCTGCAAACCAAAGGATCGCTGTTCGATTCCCAGTCAGGGCACATGCCTGGGTTGCAGGCCAGGTTCCCAGTAGGGGGCATGTGAGATACAACCATACATTGATATTTCTCTCCCTCTCTCCTTCCCATCCCCTCTAAAGATAAATAAATAAAAATAAAAAAAGAACCCATTTTGTACCTCATATTGTAAAGAAAAAAAATTAAATTATTTTCTTATAGTGTCCTTCTAAATTAAACATTTCCTCTAAACATTGTTTTTCATACTTAAATATCACTGTCTACTGAAATTGTTTTTGGTGTATGATGTGAGATATGGATTCAATTGTTTATTGCTAACCAACTAACCTACACTATTTATCAAAACATTTATCCTTTTCCTACTGAACTGAAGCCACAGTTCTATCATATATAAAATTTCTATATGTACATAAGTCTGCTTCTGAACTTTCTCCTCAGTTCCATTTGTCTGTTTATCTTTGAACCAGTACCACTGTTTGCTAGATACTATGGCTTTCTAGTAAGTCTTGATACCTGGTAAGGAAAGGCCTTCTCTATAGTTCATTTCTTCAAAATAATGCTGGCTATTCTTGGTCTATTTGTTCATCCATATCTGATAAAGTCCCATGAAAGTTAAGTTAAAAATTTGATTAGAATTGCATTGAACTTATTGATTAAAATGTGGAGTAAATATCTTTAAAATATTTAGTGTTCATATCCATCGATATGATTTACCTCTACATTTACTTAGACTTTTATTTTCTATTGTCCTTCAATAGATTTTAATTTTTTGGCATACATGTTTTGCATGACTTTTATTAAATTTATCCCTTATAAGGAATTTTATATTTTTATTGGCAATATCTATAATCCTTTTTGGATATTACTTTTTCTAATTCTTTATTGCTAATCCTGTTTTATTTATTCTAATAATGTATCATACTAGTAACATTTTAAAGCCTGGATAAATTGTAAGAGTTTTCCTGAATACAAATGTAATACCTGGTCATTCTAAAAAATTTTTGAAAGCATTCAAAGAAAATCCTTGCAAATGTTTCTCTTTATTTATTTTATTTCATTTTGTTTGTCTTCTCACCTTTCTTCCTTAAAAACTTTTATTATATAAAATGTCCAACACATGTAAAATTAAACAGAAGGGTATAATGAACCTCCATGTTTTATATTCCAGTTTCCACAATTGCCAAGTCATGGTTGATCTTTATAATATTTTTACCCCCTTTCTACTCCTTTGTCTCCCTCCCAGATTATTTTGAAATAAATCTCAAACATACAATTACATCTGTAAATATATCAGAATACATTTCTAAAACACTGGTTCTTTGTGGTCCCCATATCAGCAGCTTCAGCATCACCTGGGAATTAGTCAGAAATGCAAATTCTCAGGCTCTGCCAAAGATCTACTAAGTTAGAAACTCTGGGAATGAGGGCTCAGCAAGCTCTCTTTAATTAGTCTACAATTTATGCTGATGTACATTCAAGTTTGAGAATCCTTCTACTAAAACATAAGAACACTTAGGAAAAGATAGCCTCAATATCATTGATATTCTTAAGTAACAATTCCTTTATATCATCAGTCGATATTCAAATTTCTCTACAATTTTGGTTTACTTGATTGGAATTTTGGGCAAGAATGCTTTATATTATTCTTTTTTTAATTTATTTTTTAATTTTAATTGATATTCAAGTACAGTTTTCTGTCTTTTACTCCTGCCCCCCCAGTGCTCCCCACCTCCCTCCCATTTCCACCCCCCTTACTTTTTGTCCATGTGTCCTTTATACTTGTTCCTATAATCCCCTCCCTTTTTCCCCTGAAATTCCCTCCCCTCTCCCCTCTGGTTACTGTCATCCCATTTTCTCTTTCAATGTCTTTGGCTATATTTTGCTTGCTTGTTTGTTTAGTTGCTTAAGTTCCTGTTAAAGGTGAGATCATATGGTATTTGTCTTTTACTGCCTGGCTTATTTCACTTAGCATAATGTTTTCCAGTTCCATCCATGCTGTTGCATAGGGTAGGAGCTCCTTCTTTCTTTCTGCCACATAGAATTCCATTGTGTATATGTACCATAGTTTTTTGATCCATTCATTTACTGATGGGAACTTAGATCACTTCCAGCACTTGGCTATTGGAGATTGTGCTGCTATGAATATTGGGGTGCATAGGTTCTTTTGGAATGGTGTTTCAGGGTTCTTGGGATATAATCCTGGCAGTGCAATTGCTGGGTCAAAAGGCAGTTCCATTTTTAGTTTTCTGAGAAAATTCCATACTGTTTTCCATAGTGGTTGTACCAGTCTGCAATCCCACCAGCAGTGAACTAGGGTCCTCTTTTCTCCACAACCTCTCCAACACTTGTTGTTCGTTGCTTTGTTTATGATGGCCATTCTTACTGGTGTAAAGTGGTATCTCACTGTGGTTTTAATTCGCATTTCTCTGATGGCTAGCGATATTGAGCATCTTTTCATGTGTCCCTGAATCCTCTGTATGTCCTCCTTGGAGAAATGCCTGTCCAAGTCCTTTGCCCATTTTTTAATTGGGTTGCTTGTCTTCTTGGAGTGGAGTCGTGTACGTTCTTTGTATATTTTGGAGATTAAACCCTTGTCTGAGGTATCATTGGCAAATACGTTTTCCCATATAGTTGGGTCTCTTTATTTTAATGCTGTTTTCTTTAGCTGTGCAGAAGCTGTTTATTTTAATGAGATCCCATTTGTTTATTCTTTCCTTTATATACCTTGCTCTGGGGGACATATCAGTAAAAATGTTGCTTCGTGGGATATCTGAGATGTTCCTGCCTATGTTCTCCTCTAGGATTTTAATGGTGTCACAGCTTATATTTAAGTCTTTTATCCACCTTGAATTTATTTTTGTGTATGGTGTAAGTTGGTGCTCGAGTTTCATTTTTTTTGCATGTAGCTGTCCAGTTCTCCCAACACCATTTGTTGAAGAGACTATTTTTACTCCATTCTATGTTGTTGCCCCCTTTGTCGAATACTAACTGACCATAGTGACTTGGGTTTATTTCTGGGCTCTCTGTTCTGTTCCCTTGGTCGATGTGCCTGTTTCTATGTCAGTACCAGGCTGTTTTGATGACAGTGGCCTTGTAATACAGTTTGGTATCAGGTATTGTGATGCCTCCTACATTGTTTTACTTTCTCAAAATTTCAGCTGCTATTCAGGGTGGTTTATGGTTCCATATAAACTTATGAAGTGTTTGTTCTGTGTTTGTGAAATATGCCATTGGTGCTTTAATAGATATTGCACTGAATCTGTAAATTGCTTTGGGTAGTATGGACATTTTGATGATGTTGATTCTTCCAATCCATGAACACGGTATATGTTTTCATTTGTTTGTGTGTTCTTTGATTTCATTCTTCAGTGTTGTGCAATTTTCTGCATACAGGTCTTTTATCTCCTTGGTTAGGTTTATTCCTAGGTATTTTATTTTTCTTCTTGCTATATCGAATGGGATATTTTTCTTGATTTCTGCTTCTGCTGTTTCATCGTTGGTATACAAAAATGCCTTTGATTTCTGGATATTGCCTTTGTGTCCCGCTGTTTTGCCAAATTCATTTATGAGGTTGAGCACTTTTTGGGTAGAGTCTATAGGATTTTCCATGTACACTATCATATCGTCTGCAAACAGTGACGTTTTGTTTCCTCCTTTCCAATTTGGATGCCTTTTATTTCCTTTTCTTGTCTGATTGCTGTGGCTAAAACTTCCAATACTATATTAAATAGAAGTGGTGAAAGTGGACAATCTTGTCTTTTTCCTGATCTTAGTGGAAAAGATTTTAGTTTTTGTCCATTGGGTATGATGTTGGCTGTAGGTCTCTCATATATGGCCTTTATTATCTTGAGGAATGCTCCCTCTATTCCCACTTTGCTGAGTGTTTTTATCATAATTGGGTGCTGTGCCTTGTCAAATGCTTTTTCCGCATCTATTGATATGATCATGTGATTTTTGTCTTTGCTTTTGTTTATGTGATGTATTACACTAACTGATTTGCGAATGTTGAACCATCCTTGCATCCCTGGGATGAATCCCACTTGGTCATGGTGTATAATCTTTTTAATGTATTGCTGGATGCGGTTTGCCAATATTTTGTTGAGGACTTTAGCATCTATGTTCATCAGCGATATTGGCCTGAAGTTTTCTTTCTTTGTTGTGTCTTTATCTGGTTTTGGGATTAGGATGATGCTGGCTTCATAGAAGGAGTTTAGGAGTCTCCCATCACTTTGGAATTTTTGGAATAGTCTGTGAGGGATAGGGGTTAGTTCTTGCTTAAATGCTCTGTAGAATTCTCCTGTGAACCCATCTGGTCCAGGGCTTTTGTGTGTCGGGAGTTTTTTGATCACTGCTTCAATTTCAGCTGCTGTTATTGGTCTGTTCAGGCTTTCTGCTTCTTCTTCGTTTAGTTTTGGAAGATTATATTTTCCTACAAATTTGTCCATTTCACCTAGGTTTTCAAATTTCTTGGCATATAGCCCCTCATAGTAATTTCTTACAATCCTTTGTATTTCTGTGGTGTCAGTTGTAATCTCTCCTCTTTCATTTCTGATTGCGTTTATTTGAGTCCTCTCTCTTTTTTTCTTGATGAGCCTGCTTAAAGGCTTGTCGATTTTGTTTATCTTTTCAAAAAGCCAGCTCTTGGATTCATTGATCCTTAGTATTGTGATTTTGGTCTCTATGTCATTTAATTCTGCTCTGATCTTGGTTATTTCCTTCCTTCTACTAGGTCTAGGCTCTCTTTGTTGTTGTTCCTCGAGTTCTTGTAGGTGTACGGTTAGGTTGTTTGTTTGAAATGTTTCTATCTTTTTTTGGTAGGCCTGTATTGCTATGAACTTCCCTCTCAGGACCGCCTTTGCTTTGTCCCATAAGTTTTGGGTTTTCGTAAGTTCATTTTCATTTGTTTCCAGAAACTTTTTGATTTCTTCCCTAATTTCACTCTTGACCCATTCATTGTTTAATAGCATGCTATTCAGTCTCCATGATTTTGAGTGTTTGGGTTTTTTTGCCTTGGGGTTGGTTTCTAATTTCAGACCATTGTGGTCAGAGAAAATACTTGGTATGATTTCAATTTTCTTGAATTTTTTGAGGCTTGTTTTGTGTCCTAGCATATGGTCTATCTTTGAAAATGTTTCATTAGCATTTGAATAAAATGTGTATTTAGCTTCTTTTGGATGCAGGGCTCTATATATATCTGTTAAGTCCATTTCATCTAGGGCATTGTTTAATGCCACAATATCATTGTTGATATTTTGTTTGGAAGATCTGTCCATTTTTGACAGTGGGATGTTAATAGCCCCTACTATAACTGTGCTGCTATCAATATCTTGAAGTTCTCTAAGATTTTCTTTATGTATTTGGGTGCTCCTATGTTGAGTGCATATATATTTACAATGTTTATGTCTTCTTGCTGAAGTCTTCCCTTGAGTATTATGAAGTGACCTTCTGGGTCTCTCTTTATAGCTCTTTTTTTGAAGTCTATTTTTTCTGATATGAGTATTGCTACCCCAGTTTTTTTTTTTCCTGTTCATTTGCCTGGAAAATTTGTTTCCAGCCCTTCACTTTCAGTCTGTGTATGTCTTTTGTCCTCAGGTGGGTCTCTTGTAGGCAGCATATGTGTGGGTCATGCTTTCTTATCCATTCAGCTATACTGTGTCTTTTGATTGGAGCATTTAATCCATTTACATTTAAGGTTATTATGGATAGGTACTTATTCATTGTCATTTTTGTACCTATGTTCCTCTCTGTCTCTCTCTTTTCCTTCCTTTCCTTAGAGCAGTGCCTTTAGCATCTCTTGCAGTGCTGGATTGGTGGATGCATATTCTTCTAGACTTCTTTTGTCTTGGAAGCTCTTTATTTGGCCTTCTATCTTGATTGAGTGTCTTGCTGGGTAAAGCAGCCTAGGTTGCAGGCCTCTGGTTCTCATTACTTGGAATATTTCTTGCCATTGTCTTCTGGCTTGGAGTCTTTCCATTGAGAAGTCAGCAGCTAACCTTATTGGAGCTCCCTTGTATGTTACTTCCTTCTTCTCCCTTGCTGCCTTTAAGATTCTTTCTTTGTCTTGGAATTTTGCCATTTTAATGATGATGTGTCTTGAAGTGGGCCTCTTTGGGTTCCTCTTGATTGGGACTCTCTGTGTTTCCTGGATTTGTGTGACTTTTTCTCTCATTAAATTAGGGAAGTTTTCCATCATTACTTCTTTAAATAGATTTTCTATCCCTTGCTCTTCTTCTTCTCCTTCTGGTATCCCTATTATACGGATATTATTATGTTTCATATTGTCTTGCATTTCTCTTAATCCATCTTCATTCTTTCTCAGCCTTTTTTCCTTTACTTGCTCATTCTGGGTGTTTTTTTCTACTTTGTCCTCTAACTCGCTGATCCAATCTTCTTCATGCATCCTGCTTTTGATTCCTTCTGCTGTGTTCTTCAGTTCAGCCATTGTATTCTTCATTTCCTCTCGGCCCTTGTTCATGTTTTCTATTTTCTTTTTCATGTTGGTATTGTTTGTGGTGAGCACATTGTACCTCTCCTGTAGTTTCTGGTAGTTTATTGTCATCTCACAGAACTTCCTGATAACTAGGTCTTTGAATTCAATATCTGATAGCTGACTTGCTTCCATTTCATTTAGCATTCTTTCTGAGACTTCCACCTTTCCTTTCATTTGGGGATTGTTTCTTTGTCTTCTCATTGTTTGTGAGACTCTTCTTGATAGCTTCCTCTTCTTAAATGGATTTGTTCTGTTTCCCAGGGTTTGTGGTGTGAACTGCTTCGGTAGAATGCCTGTGAGATTTAGTGGTGCAGTCCACTTTGAGTATCCTGGTGTTCATCGCTTCCATCTACTCTGTTTTGTGCTCAGTTGGAGGGGGAGGCAAAGTGGTGTGAGACAGCAGGGGGGTATTCTATGATAGTTACAGTAGCAGCCAGTATAAGAGATAGGAGTTCTTTTGGCTATGTGTAGTGTTAACGGTGTTCCTCAACCCCACTGGGCACTTTTAAGAAAGGATGGGAAGAAGATAAGACTCTTGTTGGGAAGGGAGGGGTTGTGAGTTGGATCTATAAAGCAGTGAAGTTGTGGGAGGTCAGATTCTGGGTTAAGGTGAGAGTAAAGGGTAGTACATAGGTGTAGCGTGTGAGAGAATAGTGTTAACCTCCCTAGTAATAATAGAGTTCAGGAGACTGTGATGTGGGCTTGTACTGGGGAGGGTGCTGTGAAGTATTTACACTTGTGTGGAACAGCAGTTATTTACAATAATATTAGAGCAACATTCATATGACAGAATGTATGAACCTGAATAACCTGAACAGGGGGTATAGGAGTTTGAGTAGTGTGCTGATGGAACACAATTTACATGAAGGACAGTAAATTAATAGTACAATGTAGAAGAGAGAACAAAGGACACCTATGAAATGGTACTATATACCCTGCCAAGCAAAGGAGACTATACAGAAATCAGGGGAATTCAAAAATACTATTGAGATAAAAGATATAGGAATAATGAAAAAAGGAGAAAATAATAATAATCCAAATATGCAGCAACTTGCAGTTTCCCTGCAATAGTAGAGTGTTATTTGTCTCCCTGTCGCAGGTGTTGGGTTGCCCCCTGTTTGAGTCCACTTCGGGTCCTTTCACAATTCCAAGTTTTTCTCTCACTTGTGGGTAGTAAAAAAAATGGCAGGAGAAGTAAGAAAGGAGAGATAAAATTTGAAATAAAGTGTGCAGTACTAAATCAAGAAAGAAGGGAAGAGAAGACAAAGCAATTGGAGGATAAAAGAGTAATTAAAATTTTAAAAATAATAATAACAAAAAGATTACTTAAAAAAAAACAGAATTTAAGGAAAAATAAAAAACCACACACCTCTTGTTTGTTTCAAACTGGCCATACCGGTTTTTTCTGGACTTGCTGGCTGCAGAAGGCTGGAGAGTGATTGGTGTGGTGTTTATCCCTTCCCAATGTTTACTCAGCCTGTCTTTCAAGCAATGTCTCAACAGCTAGTTTGACTCTTTTCCCCAATATCTTCAACGTCGGAGTCCTGGTTTTCTTCAGAGTGCTTTTCCCCAGTGGTTTTCGCTAGACCCTGGGGTGTAGGGGCGCCCACTCGGCTAGGCTGGGCTGCCTCCATCCAGTGAGTTTTGGCCCAAACTGGTCCCAGTGCTACTGGGAGGGATTCACTGTGCCTTCCCTTTAACCCCGGGGTCTCTGCCCAGCTGGGTTGGCATCAGCTTCGGGCTGTCACAGCAGATTCCCCCGCCCCTCTGTTTGATAAATTCCTCCTACTCAAGCCTGGCGCCCCATGTAGACCAATTCTCCAGCCAGCCCAGTGACTATCGGGGTCCGTGCACATCACAACCTGACCTCTCCCGAGCTGGCAACCACAGACTCTGCGAGTAATCACAGCCCTGTGCGTCTTGCCTCTTCAGTCTTATTCCCCTCTCCATGACCAGAACTCTGCTGGTGTTGCTCAAACCCTGGTCTGTCAGGGAGGGAGGGAGCAGGTGACCCGGCTCTCTCCCAAGGACTGCAGCAAGCCCTCTGCTTTCAAGCAGTCTATGGTAGACTAAGCGCCTGCTCTGGGCGCTGGGCCTAGGGCTACAAATGCACACCAGTCCCCGTGCTAGTCCCCGGGACCTTACTGTCCTGAAATATCCTTCTTACCATCTGGTTTCTGGTTTTTCAGTGTCTGCTACAGTTTTGTGGACTCTTATTTTTAAATACACTGCAGTACTGTTTTCTGTCTGCTCTGTTCCTCCGTGGATTAGCCAGTTTTTCCTCCTGTGTGCAGGGGGAAGTGAAATCTGCTCCCTCCTACTCCGTCGCCATCTTCCATCCGCCCTATATTATTCTTCATGAGGCCATCATGAGGCTTACAATGTCTGATTTTCTTGCTTTTGGAGCAGTTAGCAGACATTGATGATCTCTTGCAAGTTTCATTACATTGTTAGGGTCATGAAATGGTAATATTTTAATTCCCATTCCTTCTTCTTGTTGCTGAAAAGCTTCTAATAACACAAAATTTCCTTCAAAAACTGTTTGGTTAGTTTGACATATAGTGTTTATAGGAAAGACAAGATGAATTATTGTTTTTTCCCTTTATTTTCCAGCTTTCAAAATAATAAGTTGTTTTCCTGGCATGAAAAGAACCATATTTGATGTGTTTTGATTATTTTTTATTGATGTCCTCTCTTTCTCTCTCTCTCTCTTTCTTTCTTTCTTATAATGGAGCTTTTATTTATATCAAAGCTATATTTGCACAGAGTATAAAAGTCAAATCATTTTCCCATTGGCAACAATTTTCAATTATTTTAGATAATTAGTTTGATATCTTTAAATAACTTGCTTATTACTTCCTTTGTTTTCAGTTTTTAGCATTATTTGTTGACTCCCATCCTCATATAGTTACAGCAAAATTGTGGTCAGTTCAACATTAGCATTTTCATTGATTATGTAAATACTATTCACATCTGAGCCCCATACAGTACTATGGCTCTTTTCCCATTTTTGCACAACTTTTTATTTTACCTGTAAAATAAATGATTTTATTTAACGATTGCCATTATTTGCTTGCTTAGTGTTTTATATTCTTATTACCAACTCAATCCCCGACTCTCTATTAGTTGTCTAAATCTCCTTTTAACACCTTTGATACATCACGTGTTCTTTCTGTTTCAACACTTTAAGTGAGCTCTCTAAAGTCTTCTGAGCACCTCCAACATGGACTTCTGGGTCCCTTCTTCTGGGGCATGGCTGCCATCCTATGATCTTCCCTCAACTTTCAGCCTGTGAAATTCTATGACTTCTTTAGTTGCATCTGATGTTCTTTGGCTTCCTTATCTCTCTTTCCCTTGATTTATTCCCTTATTTTTACAGAGCTCATTTTCTATTAGGTTCCTGGAAAGGACTTAAATGAAGCAAATTTGGTGGAACTTTACTTATATGAAAATATTTTCATTATACTCTGTCACTTCATTAATAATTAAATAGAATTCTAGGCTAGGAGTAATTTTCCCTTGGAATCTTGAAGGCATTTCCCCATTGCCTTTTAGCTACTGGACTGCTGTTGAAAGAACTAAAGTCATTCTGATTTGTGGCCTTTTTTAAAAGATTTTATTTATTTATTCTAGAGAGGGGAAGGGAGGGAGAAAGACAGGGAGAGAAACATCAATGTGTGGTTGCCTGTCACATGGCCCCACACTGGGGACCTGGCCTGCAACCCAGGAATGTGCCCTAAACTGGGAATTGAACTGGTGACCCTTTGGTTCACAGGCCGGCACTCAATCCACTGAGCCACTTCATCTAGGGCTGATTTCTGACCTTTCGAATGTGAATAATTTTTCTCTTTTTGCAAGGAAGTAGGATCATGTCTTTGTTCCTAGGGTTCTAAAATTTAGCGATGATATGCTTGGTGTAGCTACTTTTATAAGTTCTGCTGGACACTTGATAGGCCCTTTAAATAAAAAAAAACCTTATGTCCTTTACTAATGGGACATTTTATTACTAGTTCTTTAATAATCTCTTCCTCTCTGTTTTCTTTGTTCTGTTTTTCTTAATTCTTATGAATTGGGTGTTGGATGATCTCAACTGGTCCTTTAAATTTGTTAACTTTACCATATTATCACTTTGTATTCTTGCTCTACATTCCAGAAGATGTCTTCAACTTTATATTCCAAACTTTTTATTTCTCTATCTTAATTTTCATCTCTAAGATACTTTGTTTGGTCCTCCTGGATGTTCCTTTTACTAGCACCCTCTTTTTATTTTATAAATGCAATATTCTCTTTTCTCTCTGAGGACATTAATGCAGTTCTCTTCTTTAAAATTTTCTTCTTGCAAATTCAATTCCTTCTTGCCACACTTATTTTTCTGTTTTTATGTTTATTTTGTATTGTTTGGCCTCTGTTTTTCATGTTAGAGACTTTCTTTAGACTATCGCTCTTTGGTTTGTCTGTTTATACTTAAGAATTGAGTACTAACAATCTGACTAAAAGCTTTATGGGAGTAGGTAGGTTTTGTTTAGTGTGGGTAGCATGGTAATGTGGTGACATGGCCAGCAAATTCCCTTCGGGGAACATATGACATGTACATCCACAAGGAAGGATATAATCTGCTTGGAAGGCACAAAGTCTGGCTGCCATTGTTACATTGTCTAAATGGAAGAAGAGGGCTGGGGGAAGTGGCATATCAAAATCAGTACATAAATGTTGGCTTAATCCTCTATTTTTCATATAGTACTCCAGTTCAGAAGTCCCCTGTTTTATCCTGTCCAAAGAAAGATCTATCCTCAGTTGCTGCCAGAGTGTGGGCAGTGCAGTCAAAGGATGCACATAGTGAAGTAGTGAATCTATACTCTAAATGATCCGTAAAGAGAATTTCACCCAATCCTCCTGCTTTCAGTCTCATCCTCACCCTAACTTCTGGGATTAGCTATTAGCACCAATTCCTAACCTTTTCAAGGTGCTGCTGGCTACATTAATTGGTTCTCAGCTTTTCCTGCTGCCTGTTAAAGATTTTAAAATCTCAGGTTTTCCAGGTCATTTACTGCTTTCCCATTTCCAGATGTTGTTGCTGCTGTCTTATCTATTGTACTTACCCTTTCAGGTTTCTATCTTTAACACCTTTTCTGTGGTTTCAGTGGAGATTTGGGAAGGAGCAAAAGGAAGGTCATACATTTCCAGAGGTACACTTTCCTCAAACATAAGAACTCTTTGGTCTAGTTTTGAAGAAGATAGTTCAGTCATTGATCCTCAGGAAATAAAATCATATCCCCATTTTATAGATAGAACATTGTGGGGAGAGAAAAGCCAAGTCATTTTTCCAAGATGACAGAGTTGGGGGTGGGACAGTGGCTCAGTGCATATTGAAGGAGAAAACAATGCTGTGACACTATGCAGTTATCACATTACTGAAATAAGTTACTCTATCCTGCCTGCTCCTTGCTTTGCAGTTGACCTATACCAATGTCACAGCCAAGCAATAAAAGCCAGAGTTAGTTACTGAATACAAAATGACCAGGCTAAACATTCATACATTACTCTCTTCTGCAAAAAAAAAAAAAGGAAATAATGTGACCTGGTATTTTTCATGGTAATAACTGTAATTAACTAACCAGGCTGAGTGAGGCTTGGAATTCATCTGAGAAAAGATTACCATTGACAGTTTTCCAAAACTGCAGGCATGACAAATTTGTGAGATGGATCTTTTAGGGACAGGAAAAAAGCTGAGGCCATCTAAAATTTAATTTAGCACCTGAAAGTAGGTCTCACAATGAAAATGTTGCTTACCCTTTAGAAGTAGAGTTTTCTGGATTCTTATGCCTCCTGAAGCAATTTACTGTGGGATTTCTCTTACGTCAGCAGGATGGTTACTACAGGTTTAAGCCAAGAACACTTCACAATCATTTTATCCTCAAATTCATTACTCTTACAGCTAGCTGTCAGGCATATATTGCATTACTAGGAGTCAGACTAATACTGCCACCAGATAATGTCATAATCTGTTGATGAAACTATTCATTTTTTTATCATTTCTTTATTTACTTGAAATATAAACTGCATCTCCCCTACTGAAATGTGTCAGATGTGCTGATGTACTATATACCTCAGTCATGTTCCCTTGATCCTATACAAAAAGCCTGGAGTTACTCTGTAAGAATGCCTCTGAATTAATTGCCTCTAACTTCCTGTTAATACAATTCTATTCTAAGTTGCATTAAGTTGCATTTCCAGACATTTATATTGTAACTGGTCATTACTGCCAGTTTGTGGCTTTACTTTCAGGAAGAAGACTGCTATATTTAAATGAATCAATAAAGAATACAGTTGAAAAACAATTTATGACTTAGTGTCTCACTGGAGTGAAGGTATGGAAAGAGACGTCCTATAGAGTATGAGAACAAGAATCTATCCTGGAGACTACCTAGATCAGTTCTTGCATTTTACAGAAACTTGAGTCCAGGAGTGATTTAGTGACTTTATCTCACAATACTTATGTTGCTGGAGCTAGCAGTAATCAGTTCTATGCTCTTTACTGTGGCATAAGGATATTTTTTTAAAAAACCTTTCTCTCTGTTATTTATTGTTAATAAAATAATAAGTGATATTTTTAATCTTATTGAGAATTAATTTAAAATTTACAGAATTGTACATATGGTATAAATAACTCCCTACCTTTACCTTTTATCTAGATATATCAATTGTTAACATTTTCCACATGTGAATTATATATATGTACAAACACACACACATACATGCTGAAATATTTCAGGTTGAAGAGGCAGATGGAGGCAGATAACTTCACCATATATATTCTAAGAACAAGGTAATTATCTTACAAAACCAAAGTACAAGAACCAAGTTCAGCAAATTTAACATCAATTTACAATGCTATTTATTATATAAGATATGGTCCAAATTCAATTTTCACTAGTGATCTCTACATTGCCTTTCTGGAAATTCTATTTTTCCCCTAGATCCAATTCAAGTTTATGCATTGTATTTAGCTGTCATGCCTCTCTAGTCCCCTTTAATATGGACCATCTGTTAGCCTCCCCTTATCTTCTGAGACACTATGACACAG
Source organism: Carollia perspicillata (assembly GCA_004027735.1). Classification (NCBI taxonomy): domain Eukaryota; kingdom Metazoa; phylum Chordata; class Mammalia; order Chiroptera; family Phyllostomidae; genus Carollia; species Carollia perspicillata. The sequence goes on along the minus strand of PVKM010025767.1, from coordinate 3,783 downwards.
GCATTCTTAAAGAATATAGGCCAGCTGTTTTGTAGGAGTTTCTCAGTTTGGGTTCATCTGATGTATCCTCATGGTTAGATTTGGTTTATGTACTTTCCTGGCAGAAATGCTACAGGAACGGCTTTGTTTCCTCCTTAGAGTACTACATCAGGAGGCACATGATGTTAGTTTATCCATTATTGATAATAACATCTTTGACATTTGGTTATGTGGGATCTTCCAGGTTTCTTAGCAGGACATGTTCAGCACAGCATAAGAAGCAGGAAAGTCTTTATGGCAGGAGAAACCTACCTAAGGTCTCTTGTGAACTGCAACAAATAAAAACTTGGCATGAGCTAGGATAAACTATGCTTCCTTACAGTGCCAACCAGTGTAATTCAGCTTGTATAGTGTCTCCAGGCCCCCTGCTCTTGCCAAGCCCTACAGTCTGCAGTGTCTGCATGGTAACCATTGATGGGACCTGCTGAGTCTCTTTCCTAGGAAGCCAACACTGCATAGATATCCCTTTAGATGAAGAGAACTCACAAATGAACTCACAAAACATTATCTCAAGATTCAAAAACACATGAGCTGTATGAAATTATGGTCTGCATAAAGTGAGTCCTTTATTGATTGGTTGCAGAGATGTTTGCTTAACATGCCTGATTTTATCTCTTTGGGCTCACTTATGGAATAGGCAATGATAATGACCCAAGGAGTGCATTTGCCAAGGCTCTAACTGAAGTTGCAGATACTGCCTTTCCCCACTCAAGTCCCTTTCTCTCTCCTCTGCTGAGGTAATTTAGCTGAATAGAAGGTATCTTGAAAAATGTGGTTGTGGTTGTTTTTCTCAGAGAAACATTCTCACTCTGATGGAAGTCCTACTTGCTACCCACTCCCATCCCCTGCATTTCCTCCTACTAAGCTGGCATAATGTTTGAAAAAATGATTTGATAGAATTATTCATTCTTGATTGGTCATCACTGGGCTGCCTAAGAAAGGTGAAGTAATATGAGAACATGGGAATTCAAAAGGATGCTTGAGCCTCTTTAAGACTTGATCAGGAACTAACAAGTTAGAATCAAATAAAACAAAATTAATGAAATAGCTCCCTATAAAAATATTTCTGGGCCTACCTTCCAAACTTCAAAATCATTTAATAATGAATTATTGTTGCTAACAGAACTATTTCTCATTAAGAATTAATAATGAATTGCTGTTGGGAACAGGGTTATTGTTAAGAAAGATTGCCATTAACAATGAACCTGCTAGCTGCCTCAGTTTTTCTTACTGATGAAAATAATATGGTATAAGAGACATATCAAGAGCAAGTTTAAATTCATTTTTCCTTTTGGTTGAGTCAAGTTTGTTTAGCATTTCTGTTTTGATTAACCTGAGTCATATTTTATGGCTCATCACCAAGAATTCTAACAGATACAGAGATTACAGAAATTGTTCGGCCAGAAGTCTAGGGCAACTCTGAAATTTATTACTTGTGAGACTATGGGAAGGTATGGAAAATCTAGGAAGAGTTTGGGGACTTTACAGTGAGTTCACTTGGGGGCTTGTTGAGTCTGAGTTTTTTGGGGACACTCAGAGGGAGGTATTTCACAGATGGCTTCACAAGTCTCATATTCAAGAGAAGTTTCTGAGCAGGGATGGGGGAAGAGGGAAAGGGAGAGAGAGACACTAAGATTGGCTATGGATATAGTTGAACTCTAGGAGGAGTATATATAAAACAAGAGTTGAAGAGACCAACAGCAGAATCCAGGGGGATGGTTAGGTCTGTATATTTCTCCATAGATAAATCTTGCCTTCCCTCCCTAAGGCAAGGAAGGAAGAACTGGTCAACACTGTTAAGTACTACAGAGTGATCAAACAGGGCAAATGCTGAAAAGCAATCAATGATTACCTTTGAGGGAAGAGTTTTTGTAGAGTTTCTTAAAATGAAAAAAAAAAAAACCTATCCCTCCTCCTATGTAAGGTAATCCATCACCTCTATTCCTCTGGGTCTTCTTTCTTTAACTATACCCCCATGCACTCCTGAATTTGTAAACTTTACTTCTCTATTTGCCCCTCTGCAGCAAATACACAAAGCTAAAATACCCTTTCCTCTCTTCTCCACTTACAGAATTCCAATTCATCTTTCAACTCATTGGTATATCCACAGTGGATATTTCCTAAGTATCAAGTAAACTTTAGACCCCTTTTCTCTCCTAGACCCACATATCACTTTATTTTTACTTTAGATTTTACCTGAACAGATTGAAGGCATCTATGTATTTGTCTTTTCCTCCATACTTGTGAGGAGAAACTATGCCCTAGTCACCTTATATTCCTAGTGCCATGCATAGTGCAGGACACTTCATAGGACTCAATAAAAATTTTTTGGAAAAAATGGCTATTTGGTTAAAAAATTCAAAAACTGCATGAATGTTCCTTTCCTAGAATATTTCAATTAGGTTTATTTCTTGATTTCTAGTTCTAAAATGTATTTTAAATTGAAGCTTTTACTTCTCAATAAACTTTATATAAAAGAATTAAACTTTGGAAGAAAAAATCATGCAGAATATTATCCTACAGAAAAAAAGAATAAATCTCATTGTATGTGGCACACTTAATATCATATATAATAAAATGTAGGCCAAAACTATTACAAAAAAACTAAATGTTGAAAACAGATAAAAGATAAGGGGTATGTTCCTTTCAGGCAAGGCAGTAGCTTTGCATATTAATGAAATTAAAATTCCTCACTGTAAGAAAAATGATAGGAATAGATTGCAATAACTTAAAAATAAATTCACTTTAAACAGCCTCTTTGATGAATATGTAATTATGAAGAATCAGTCAAAAAGGATACTCAGGCATTGTTCCACTGTGATGCTTCCAGAAGCAGGATGACTGATGGCCTTCAATTAACAAAGGCACACTGAGGGACAAGGAAAACTAAAGACACAAAGAAAGTCTACAGGTTCACTTGCTAAATTACACAAAGACATCAATTTGGAAGGTAACAATTGCAATTCTAGTAAGTGGGAGAGTAAGGGATGTGCATATAATATTATAAATATCCAGACTATTCTAGAATATTTATTGAAAGTGAGAGAAAATAAAAGGAAAAAGAAAAAGACAAATATATGCATAAAAACAGCTGAAAAGCTTAAAATATTTCACGGCTTTTAGTGAACTCAGGGCCTGTAGCAAATTACTATAAAACTTGGCTTGGCAAAGATTTTCTGTGAATGTTTTAGGCTTAGCAGGCGATATGGTCTTCCTTGCAACTACTAACTCTGCTTTTATAATGCAAATGAAACCACAGACAATAGGTAATTTAATGGGTGCAGCTGCGTTCCAATAAAACTGTGTTCATAAAAACAGAAAGGCCAGATTTGGCTTGCAGGCTGTAGTTTGCCAACCTATACATTGAAGCAAACGAGTTTTTGATAAAAGAGCAAATTGGCTAAAAGCTAATATGTGAGTGACACTGTATGTGTGTGTGATAAATAATTGTTGATTCAATAATTGTTGTGAAAGTTACACTATATTTTTATTGTGCTAGGTCCTGTGCTTACATGAGGGTATGGCTAAGTGAGTTAAATAGAGGCATCAGTGTTATTTTCCGGTGCCCCAGGTGATCCAAGGTGCAGCCATGTTTGACAACCAGAATGCTAAAGAGTACTTCTCAGTTCATCATATTCATCACCTTCAGCCTTCTTAAACATAGACACTGATTCAGTAGGTCTGGGATAAGGCTTGAGATTTTGCATTGCTAACAAGTTCTCAGATAACACTGCCACGCTGCTC
>PVKM010025766.1:0-19748 GCA_004027735.1 Carollia perspicillata | reverse complement strand
TTCCTCAAAGAGGGGCATGTGTGCCTACTGTTGGGAACTGCCCTGCCTAGTTTCAGAAGCTGTAAACCCCCATAGCTAAGGCTGAATAAAAAGATCTTGGGACCATAAGTCACTAAGGAGGAAAAGTTTATCCTTCCAGCAGGGGTGAAGCCTCTGCCCCCTTTACTTCACACTGCTTGGCCCCAGGTGGATGACTGGTTAGTTAATCACAGGTAAGATTCCTTAAGGGAGGGACAACCTAAGACAGGCATGGTCATGAAGGAGCTATTAGGGAAGGACTTAGGGGACTACAGTAAATGGGTGATATACCTTTCCCTTGGCGTTGTTATAGCCTGTGTTCTCATTCTATCTGTAAGAAGTCTCCCAACTTCTTGGCTATTAGCATGCCCCACCTGATTTTAAGCCTGAAAAAATGCTAGAGGCAGGTGTGGCCCTGTGCTGGAATGGGTGGTTTCTGGGGCAATCAGGCCTAAAAAGGAATGCATAACATCCTATGAAACCTGCTTGCTAAGAATGACCTCAATTTAAATCATAAGGGTCCAAGCATAAAATGAGTTTGTTTCCCAAAGTTTTATGGCCCTTTGACATCACTCTGTCTGACCCCAACTCGGAATAATCCCTCATAGTTCTTTGAATGTTATCTGTTGTTTTATCATTACTGCCTGACAATGATTGATGAACTTTACATATATGTCCTGTATTCCTATGCAAACTAAACCCAATAAAAACCCATTGAGGAATAGGCTCAAGGCCCATCTCTTCTGAGAGATTGTCAATCTTTCCTCTCCAAACAGATCATGTCTTTGTAGACTATTCTCATCTGGACAAAGCTCCCCACAGCCTACACCAAGGCGTATCCACAGACATGGCAAAAGGCACCGATGCCACAGGATATATTTAAGTACATTCCTAAAGTTATAATTTCTTTTGAATGAAACATTGGGTTAAGAATCCTTTAATTTTGAATCCTAAAAACTTTGTGCTACTCATGCACCACCTAATATAATAGAATTTTCATGTTGACAAATATCATGGATTTTTGCAAAGCCTGAAAGAGTAGACTGTGTGTGTAATAAATGATTAGAAAATGATGCATATGGTATTTTCTGTAATAATTACTTTTTGAACATAAATAAAATTTTCTTATTAAAAATCAATACATTATTGAATAAAACAGAATATTTCACACACACATTTACAAATGAATTAAGATCTTAATATAGTATTCCAAAAGCTTTCAAACTACTTTAGATTTTATCCTGAGATTCCCTGAGTAACGTATAGGAAAGTTCCCCAAGCTGAGTATAACTCTCCAAAGCTAAATCTCCTGCTACAGTAAAATTTATTTATTTTGTTTATAAAAATATACATTTTATTTATTTGCAATTTAGAAAATGCAGCAAAAATCAGAGTTAGTATCATATTGCAAATAAACTTTACAGCCTGCTTCTTCTATTTGTCAGTATCTCATGAGCATTTTCAGGTATATCTAAAAATTCTTACTAAACAGTCTCTTATTTTGTTTATGATTTCCTTTTCTGTGAGACAATCCACTGCTGCATCTGATAAGTGGTTAATATCTAAAATTTATAAAGAACTTACAAAACTTAACACACACAAACAAACACAAAAACCCAATTATAAAATTGGGAAAGGACCTGAATAGACACTTAATGAAAGAGGATATACAGATGGCCAATAGACATATGAAAAGATGTTCAACATGACTAATCAACTGAATAATGCAAATGGGTTAAATCCACAATGAGATACCATCTCAGACCTGTCACAATAACTATCACCAATAAATCAACAAATGACAAGTGCTAGTGAGGATGTGGAAAAAGGGAAAGGCTTGTGCCATGTTGGCAGGAATGTAGACTGATACAGCCACTGTGGAAAGCAGTATGCAAATACCTCAAAAATTAAAAATGGATCTGCTTTTCAATCCGGCTATGTCATTTTTGGAAATATATCTGAAGAAACCTAAAACACTAATTTGAAAGAAAATAAACATGTTTATTGCAGTTACTTAAAATTGCAAAGATATGGAAGCAGCCCAATGTTTATTGCAGTTACTTATAATCGCAAAAATATGGAAGCAGCCCAAGTATCCATCAGTAAATGGGTAGATAAAACAACTCTGGGACATTTACGCAATGGAATACTACTTGGCCATAAAAAAGAAGAAAGATGTACCCTTTGTGACAGTATGGATGGACCTGGAGACCATTATGCTAATGAAATAAGCCAGTCAGAGAAAGACAAATACTGTCTGATTTCATTCATATGTGGAATCTAGTGAATGAACTGAATTAACAAGGAAAATGGCGACAGAGTTATAGATGGAGAGTAGGATAACAGCTGCTGGTAGGGGGAGGTTAGGGTGTGGGGGGATTGAGCAAAAAGGAAAAAAGGACTAATGGACATGGACAACAGTGTGGTGATTGCTGAGGGGAGGGGTGTATAAAAGGACTAAATAGAAAATGGAAAAAATAAAATAAAGATTAAAATAAAAAATACAGTCTCAACCATGGCTGTATAATATTCTGTTAGAAGTTTACATTATAGTTTTTTTTACAGCCTTTTTATTACTGTTGTTCACCTACAGTTTTCTGCCTTTTCTCCCTACCCCTCCCCACCACCTCAGCCCTCCCCACCTCCTTCCCCTGTTTGCACCCCCTCTTGTCATTGTTCATGTGTCCTTTATAATTGTTCCTGTAAACCCTTCCCCCTTTTCTCTCATTATCCCCTCCCCTCTCCCTTCTGGTTGCTGTCAGCCTGTTCTCAATTTCAATGTCTTTGACTATACTTTCTTTGCTTGTTCGTTTTGTTTATTAGATTCCTGTTAATGATGAAATCACATGGTATTTATCTTTCACTGCCTGGCTTATTTCTCTTAGCATAATGCTCTCCAGTTTCATTCATGCTGTCCCAAAGGATAGGAGCTCCTTCTTTCTTTCTGCTGTATAGCATTCCATTGTGTAAATGTACCATAGTTCTTGGATCCATTCATTTATTGATGGGCACTTAGGTTGCTTCCAGCACTTGGGTATTATAAATTGTGCTGCTATGAACATTGGGGTGCATAGGTTCTTTTTGATTGGTGTTTCAGTGTTCCTACAATATAATCCTAGCAGTGGAATTGCTGGGTCAAAAGGCAGTTCCATTTTTAGTTTTCTGAGGAAATCCCATACTGTTTTCCATAGTGGTTGCACCAGTCTGCAATCCCACCAACAGTGCACTAGGGTTCTCTTTTCTCCACAACCTCACCAGCATTTGTTGTTTGTTGCTTTGTTCATGATAGCTGTTCTCAACGGTATGAAGTGATATCTCATTGTGGTTTTAATTTGCATCTCTCTGAGGGCTAGCAATGCTGAGCATCTTTTCATGTGTCTCTGGACCCTCTGTATGACCTCCTTGGAGAAGTGTCTATTCAGGTCTTTTGCCCATTTTTTAATTGGGTTGTTTGTCTTCCTGGAGTGGATTCCTGTGAGTTCTTTATATAATTTGGAGATGAATTCCTTGTTTGAGGTATCATTGGCACATATGTTTTCCCATAGGGTTAGTTCTCTTTTCATTCTAATGCTGTTTTCTTTAGCCATGCAGAAGCTTTTCATTTTGATGAGGTCCCATTTGTTTATTCTTTCCTTTATGTCCCTTGCTCTAGGAGACATATCAGGGAAAATATTGTTGCATGGGACATCTGAGATTTTCCTGTCTATGTTCTCCTGTAGGACTTTAATGGTGTTACAGTTTATATTTAAGTCTTTTATCCACCTTGAATTTATTGTCATGTATGGTGTAAGTTGGTACTTGAGTTTCACTTTTTTACATTAGATTTATTTAGTAATTTATTTCAATGTTAGAAATTTAAATTGTTTGAAGATGTTCTCTTTTTTAAATTTATTTGATATTCATTTGTAATAAAAAGTTGTTATTTTGTATTATATGTTTAGGATAGATTTCTAGAACAAAAGAACACATGCAAAAAAGAAAATAGAAGCAAGCGATATTCTTCTTTGTTCAGAGTAAAGTGTTTTTATGAGTTTTCTATTGGTACAAATGGGTATTCTTATATACACAACATCCATAGGTCAATTACATCAATTAGGCATCCCCATGGTGGGGGCATTGGAGGGCACCATGTTGCTGCAAGGGCAGATATTATCAGGAGGGAGGGCAGTCTTGTGGAGGCATCTGTGCCCTGTAATCATCATTGCTTGCAGTTCTGAAGACCACATGCACTGTGTCAAGTTTGGTAATTGACTAGAAGGACTCACGGAGCTCATTGAAAGCTGTCATACTGACTTCAGATTAGTGCAGTGAAAGGGTATGGAGAAGACACATTGGTAGAGTCTGAGTTAAGAACTAGGACTTTGACCAATGGAAATGAATCAGCACTAATTCTGCTACCAGAAAACTCCAATAGGGGCTTCTCTGCACAGGCTCAAAGTAATAAAAATATGCTGTCTTAAACCTCAAAGACCTCCTACAGACAGGGGAAAGTGTTAGAGAAGGAAAATATAATGGAAAAAGGAGCTAAATGTCATAAAATGGAGAACCCCTGAAAACACTCATGGGAAGTGAGGGACCCCCTTGAGGAGCGCTGACCCAGTTAGAGTGTGTGGGTACTGGAATGCAGGAAGTACACTGTCATGAAGAATTAGGTTTAGAGAAGTAAATGTTGAAACAAAAAGAAAAATTCTGAAAGGGCAATCTTATGCCTACAAAAACATAAACACATGCACACAGCCCACAAACAAAAGAATGCATGCTAAAAATAATCACTTTTGACAAGTAACATCCTAAAAATAATCACTTTTGACATGTATACAACAAGTAACATCATGACAGGTGCTGTCATAAGTTCATTGTATTTATTAGCTTAGTGCTTCTCAGACAAACCACCGCAAATAACCATTTTTTCTCATTTTTAATCGAACTCTATTTAATACTTACACTGGGCATGACTAATGCAATGCTCCTACCACATGCAACTCAGCATTTAATAAGACATGTATACCCTGATCATGATAAACTTAGATATCATGACAATGCAAAATTACTACATTATAATTAAATTCTTCCTCTTCATTTCTGTACCTTTTCTGGACCAGTAACTAACAATGCTCCACAGAAATCTCCTTCATGCACATGTGACCTGTGCTGTTTCATAGGACACATTCTCCAGAGGGTCTAACAGTTAATATTCTCCTGTTTTTGCCATCTTGAAATTCTTGATGATTACTGAACAGGGAACTCCTCATTTTCACATTGCACTGGGTCTTGCAAGTTATGTAGCTGCTCTTATCCTCAGACAACACACTGAGCAGCATTGTATTAAAACAGAGTTCTCACAAATGCTCTAGGAGGTAGGTTCTGTCCTTGTTTTCATTTTCATAAGAAAAATGTGGGGCTCAGAGTGGTTGAGGTAAACACAACTGGTGAGGCAACAGACAGATCTGAAGCCAGAAAGTCTGCTTCTAAAGCCCAGACTCTTAACCACAGGCCAAGTAAAGGAAATTGAGGAAATTATAAAATATCCAGTGATTCCAAAACAGAGTAAAGGGGGGAACATATTTTAATGGAGAAAAGGAATTTGTTATTTACACAACTGAAAGGGACAGCCTTACTATTTGTGAAGACACTTCAGTGTAGGCAAGGACTTTACTATATGCTACAATGAGGCAAAGACCCAAGAAATGACACTGGTTGGGCCTTTGGTCCTTTTAAAAGTCTTGGAAGCTGAAATGTCTGTCTATTTGGAATGTAATCCTGTTAGAGATCGATGTGGTCCAAAAGCTTTTCTTTTAGCCTCCCTTGTATCAGATCTTGTTCAGGTCCTGGGATGAGATAGATACATAGACCTGTGCACCAGACCATGAGCTAGTGACACACAGGAGCAGCTCCAGTAGAGGATGCTCTTGTGGTTGAGAATGGTCAGTCTATCTAGTCTCTGGGTCAGTAGCAGGGTCTGAGCCCATGCCCAGTGCAGAAGTCTACTCAGTGATAAGGTCAGGGGTGTTGTCCCTCATCACGCAGTGCTGAGATGTGGGTGTTCATTCTGCATGTGGCATCTCATGGCTAATCCCATTCACAAAGCAGATTTTCCACTCCTCACTATTCTGTCACTATCTAAATATCTGTTCAATAATTTCCATTGCTGATCATATCATCCCTAATCTGTCTGTGACTTGCTAATGGGAGCCCTCACTAAAAGCAAGACTGAACAAGAAAGTGACATTAATCTTGATATTTCAAAGCAGATGACAGCCCCAGAAAAGTGTGGTGCTCTGAGTTATACATGAACAAAAGTAAGAGTTCCAGGTATACCATAAAAAGGTAGAATTAGAATGAGGTTAATTATTCATTTTAAAATTAAATGATAATAAAAATTAATAACAATCTTACATATATGAAATACACTTTTTACTTAGGAACCTCTGAGACACAATTTGAATTTATAATCCAAGGTAATATATAGAACATAAAATAATTAATTAAAACATGAAATTTATGAAATCCATATATCTTTAACCATCAAGACAAAAAGAGTCACAGAAGCCTAATTAGCACTATTAACAGTTTCGGCGGGGCACTGATCATCTGGTTGGTCAGTTCTTTCTACTGATGTCTTTGTGGTGTGCAGTTTTTAGAATCTTCATCTTACTTCCCTGGAGATATCTGTCAAGCTTCTTTCCCCCCTCTGACATCTGTTCCTGGCCCAATAAGACCTGTCCTAGCTCCTGTCTCAATAACCAGCAGTGAGGGGGTGTAGAACTGAGGGAGGAAGTACATCAATAATCTGTAACAATGGCCCACAAATCCTGAGATGAAAAGGCTTGAGTAAAGGAAACCCACAGAAAGTGTGCATGCTGTCACATCTGTACTTTTTGTGCATGACAGGGAGAAGCTCTTTGGTGTGCTAAATGCCTGGAACATGCATGGTCATGCTCACATGTGTGATTTCCAACAGATAATCTGTTAACCTGTCCCTTACCCAGAAGTAAACATAGAATATAACAATAGATACCATCTATCCTATGTTTATGAAAGACACACAGCATTGCATATCTATTCATAGCCTCAACAATCCAGCACTTCTATCTATGAATATTGCATTAGTTAGAGTGGGATAAGAAAGTGAAGGCGCAGTATGTGTGAAACCAATAAGAGCTTGTGATGGGAGATGTGCAAATGGGTTGGGCCAGGTCAAAGGAGCTTTTGAGTGAGCGTGAAGCTTCACTACACCTTGGTTCTCACTTCAGAAACACTTCCTCCTTGCATGAAGGAATGAAAGAGTAAGGAACAGTGTTTCTGGAACCTAGAAAGACACATAAGTATGGCCCAAATGAAAGAACTGAACATAACTCCAGGAAATAAGTGGAGAGAAGCAATCTACTAGATGAAGAGTTCATAACACTGGTGACAAGGATGCTACATGTACTTAGGGGAAGAGTAGATGAACTTAGAACTTCAAGAGAGATATTTGGAACATAAAAATGAAGATAGAAAACAAAAAATTGAAAAATACATTAACATAAATGAAGAATATATTAATGAGGAATCAACAGTGGAGTAGATGAAGAAGAGGATCAAATTAGAGATTTGGAAGATAAGGAAGCAGAAAACACCCAATCAGAATAGCAAAAAGAAAAAAAAAAGAGTACAAAAAATGAGGATAATATAAGAAGCCTCTTGGACAAATTCAAGTGTACATCATGGGGATGCCAGAAGGAAAACAGAGAGAGCATGGAACTGGAAAACTATTTGAAAAAATAATGATGGAAAACTTCCCTTCCCTAGTAAGAGAAATATATATGCAAGTCCAGAAAGCACGGAGAGTCCCAAACAAGATCAGACCTAACAGGCCTACAGCATGACACATCATAATTAAAGTGCAAAATGTTAAAGACAAAGAATGAATCTCAAATGCACCTTAGAAAAGCAGTTACTCACCTACAGAAGAGACCCCCTACAACCATCAGCTGATTTCTCAATGGGAAATTTGCAGGTTTTCTGTAGGGTCAAGTGGCACAGCCACTTCAATGAGCCAAGCTGAGCACTCCAGGTGTTCCCCCCATGTGGGCTGAGTACACTCTCCTGTTATTGTTGAGTTTGGATTGCTGCTGGCCTATCAATGGAAGGATTTATCCGCAGGCCAAATGACTAAAAGCAATGGCTGCTACCATGGTGAAGGTTCAGGGGCCCATCCCACAGAACAAGACTTACTTCAGCGAAACCCTGGTGCCTACTGAGTTCACTCCTGGAGTGTGTTGCCTGTGGACATTGTTAGGTGGTGCTCCAGGATGGTCTGAAGCTGTCCACTGCATGAGCTGGCTCTGGGGCCTCCTGAGACATACAGGCCAAGTTTAGCCACAATCTATGCTTTACCCCCAGCCACCTGGCATGAGCTACAAAGTGTTCTACAGATGGCTGCTATTTTTGCCTGGCTCAGAGGTGCCCAGGAGAAGCCAAGCTATGAAATAAGGCCAGCTACCACTATTACCAGGCCTGAGGCCACTTAGCAAGAGGTACACAGCACTCCAAGGCTAGATGCTGTTTATCTGAACGATTTTAAGAAAGTCTGAAGCATGAGCCAAGACAGGCTGTTCCTATTGACAAGTGACTAGAAGTGGCTTGTGTGGGCCCACAAGTTGGGTCAGGTGGAGTCTCAGAGAATCACTAGGGCAAGGTGAAGAGTGGTAGCATGACTGATAGAGTCTCAGCTATTGAGCATGCCTGCTGGCACAGTGGCTCTGTAGGGGAAGGGATCAGAAAAAGAACAATGGCTTCTGCCAGCACTTCTGTCTGGGATAAAACTGCCCCTCTAGCTCTCGCCCTGATGCCTCATACTTCAGTTCCTCCCCATATGTCTCTGGTGCCTTTGGAGCTGCTACCCCAGGGCTGGAGCTTAGAGTAAATTAGTCTGAGTAAGTCTGTACATAAGCTGTTCAAGAAGAACACCTGGGAATCCAGTTGACACCATCTCACTTAGCCATAATCCCTGCTGGTTTTTACAGCTAAAATCTATGAGGACTACTCTTCCTGGCTCTAGAACCCTGAGATGGAGGACCTGGTGTGGGGCTGACAACTCTTATCCCTCCAGGGGTCCTCTAAAGTGAAAATAGCCCTCCTGATTTTATCTGCCACACATAGGTGTAGGACCAGTATGTTTCATATCTCTGCCCCTCCTACCTGTCTCTATGTGGCTTCTTCTTTATCTCCTTAGTTGTAGGACTTCTGTTCAGCTAGATTGCAGGAGGGTTCTGAATAATGGCTGTTCTGTTGTTTAGTTGTAACCTTTATGTGGCTGTGGGAGAATGCAAGTACTGCCTTTACCTACACAGCCACCTTGACTGGAAATTCATCTATATATTCTTTTTATTATTATTATTATTTTAATTGTTGTTCAAGTACAGTTTTCTGCCTTTTACCCCCATCGCAGCCCACCCCCAGCCCTCCCCATCTCCCTCCCGTTTCCACCCCACACCCCTTGTTTTTGTCCATGTGTCCTTAATACTTGTTCTGTAACCCTTCCCCCTTTTCCCCTGAAATTCTCTCCCCTCTTCCCTCTGGTCACTGTCAGCCTGTTTTCTATTTCAGTGTCTTTGGTCATATTCTTAAAGCCAGAGGCAATTGAATATAAACTCAGGTTGGGCATTTGATCTTAAGCATAAACAGCCCACTCCACATGTGAAACATATTTGAAGTCTCTTTTTTTTTTTCTTAAGTACTAATGAAATTCTATGTATATTTGTGTCGGGGGAGGTAATAGGTATGCATGCGTGAATTTATTTTAAGTAAAAATAATGCTGTTGACTTCTCCTTAATCTTTGAGTATGTGAAGGCAAGCTGTGTTTGCATGTGGCCTCCCCCTACTATAAAGCACAGTGGCTCTTCTGCAGCACAAAGACCTTTGAGAAATCAAAGAGATAACTACAGAGTTCCTGCACTGGAGCTCTACTCTTTACCCTGGGTGTGAATCCCTAGAATTATTCTAGAGTAATTATTCTTTAAAAACAGTTCTTAAGCCCTGGTCAGACTACTCAGTTGTTTTGAGCACCATCCTGTCCACCAAAAGGATGTGGGTTTGATCCCTGGTCAGGGCACAGACCTAAGTTTGAGGGTGTGATCCCCAATCAGGGTATGTACAAGAGACAACCAATCAGTGTTTCTCACATCAATGTTTCTCTCTCTCTAAAAAAAAGAAAGAAAGAAAAGAAACAAAACTGTTCTTAAGTATGTGGTAACCTTGTTTTAATAACAAGTTAGGGAACAGTGAAGCTGGCACAGCTGGTGAGAGCAGAGAGGAGCAAGGGCAGAAGCAGCCACCATGGCAAAGGTGAGAAATGACACGGAGTGGGGTTGTCTGACTGATATGAACAAGGGCTTTGGAGACAACTCCCTTCTTTGGGCTAGGACTGAGGCTTATACATGTTTTCATTGCAGTCCCATAAGAGAAAATGCTCCAAAGCAGCATGTGAGCATGGTGGAGTCTTGTGTCTAGAGCACCCAGGGTGGGCAGCATCTCAGAAATGCAAATCATTCACTCCCCAATTCACCAACATCTATTAGGTGTCTGTTATACATTTGCATTTTAATAGGCATTTTATATGCTGTGTACTTTAGTCCTCTTTACAATGTTCTAAAAAGTTTCATTGTGTATGTGAGCAGTAAAGCTTAATGAGATAAAGAAGTAATTCATTCAAGGTCACACAATTTGAACTTGGAGGACTCTTGTTCCCAGACCTATTCTACCTTGTGTGAATTATATACCCTGCTCTGTCTGATTCAGTTTTCAGCCCTAAAGACATGATCCAGTTGGGATGAGGTGGAGAAGGATCATGGGTCCTTCCTCGAGTTGGTGTCACAAGTTTGTATTGGCCTGGGGCTTGATTCTCAATGTTAAAAGGATGACCATGACAAAGAATAGCTGTTACCTGATACTGCCACATGAACATGTCATATTGTTACCAAATAAACATTTCCTTCCTGATGCACACAGAAGCACAACACCAGCTTTAGAGAGAAGAAAGGAGTTTCATTTGCTAGTCCACAGGCCAGGAGACAGTAGGCAAGGTTCAGAGCTGCCTCTCCTGATCAAGGATTCTGGGCAGGGTTTTAAGGTGTAGTAATTAAATGTTCACAAGTGTCACTTGTAACTGGTGTTTCACAAGTGTTGCTGTTAAGTGGTCTATCCAAGGTTTACTTTCAACCTTGTTTTCAGGTCTTGTTAAGAGAATAGAACCAAGTTCTGTGGTTACAATACTGTAGTCAAAGTTAGGGCTCAAATCACACATACCTGGGCTAAAATTCAGTCTTTACCACTGATGTTTCAATTAATCAGTTACTTAATTTTCCTAAGCTTGTGTTTCTCCACCTGTAAGAAAAAAATGAACAGTTTTCTAATTCATGGAATAATTTTGAGGATTCAGTGAAATCATGCATAGAGAGCATTTTATACAGTACCTGGAACAAGGTTTCTGGATCCTACAGTCTTGTAGCTTATATACATGTGTTAACTTGCCATCATGACTTACTGTTTGCTATCTATGTCAGTATAATTAAAAGAGTTGATATGCTCTAGGAGAACCAAAGAAAAACATTCAGATTTGGAAGGGAAAAGGTAGTCCCAAATTAGAGTAGATAGGGAACGTCCATGGGGAGAGGAAATGTGAGATGCCTGGGACTTGGGGTAAGAAAGGAGGAAACAGGGCCAGGTGAACACCAACAGCAGCTGTGTGGACTCGTGTACCACTATGACCCTCTAGTTCACAGATTCTCAGCCCTGGATGCACACTGAGACTCCTAGAATTTTATGCATGCCTGGGCCCTGCCTGAGATTCTTGCATTATCAGTCTGCCTGTAGCCTGAGTATGTGGAGTTTTTGAAGTTTTCAGATGATGATTGTATTGTGCAGAGTCCCCTTGGGTGTAATACTAACATGGATTTCTCCTCCTTCTCAGGCATTCCAGGTGTCTGGTCTGAAATCTACTCAACATACCCTCTTACTTCCAGTCTTGCACTTCTACTGACAGCTTTCATATTTTCCACAATATCGTAGCTTTCCTATTCTCTTTGTTCTTATCATCCTTTTGAGTGTGTAATAGAATGCAATTGTCTCAGCATAGACATCGATGTGGGTCACTGTAGCTTTAATTCTTAACTCCATCCACCGTGGGCAACTCAGTGACCATCAGGCAGGAGCAGACCACTCATCCCACCCCCTGCCCAGGCATGTCCTGTTTCTTAATGGAGACTGTGAGTCCCTGAGAGCAGAAAGGATGTCCTGGGTATCTTTGCAGTCCCAGCCATGGGCTAAGGCAGTGGGAGCAGTCTGAGGGCAAGCATGAACTGAAAATGGTTTAGAAAGTCCAAGTAGAAAATATTAAATGATCAATTGAATGTATACACAAAATGACAAAAAGCATTTTTGTTTGGTGACAGATGATGAGTATGTGCATTGAACAATTCTTTGTGGCTCCTTCCCCAACCCAGACTGCAGAGATTCAGATTTACCTGCAGGTGCTGTTCTTCAGTATAAACCAGTTGAGATGCTGACTTCAATCTCTTGTATCCATATATTGCCCCAGACCCTAGCAGGCCAACTGTATGAGTAATAGTGAATGTTTCTTCAAGAAACCTAGTACTTTTTTGTACTGATTGGTGTGGCTCAGTGGATTGAGTGCCAGTCTCTGAAGCAAGGGGTCACAGGTTAAATTCCCAATCAGGCCACACACCTGGGTTGCGGGCCAGGTCCCCGGTGGGGACATGGGAAAGGCAACCATACACTGATGTTTCTTTCCCTCCCTTTTTTTACTTCCCCTCTAAAATGAATAAATAAAATCTTAAAAAAAGAAACATAATACTTTTTAAATTTTTGAGGTATCTCCATACTGATTTCCACAGTGGCTGCACCCATCTACATTCCTACCAACAGTGCGAAAGTGTTCCCCTTTGTTCACATGCTCACCAGCCCTTGTCGTTTCTTGATTTATTGATGGTAGTCATTCTGACAGGTGTGAGATGGCATCTCATCGTGGTTTTAATTTGCATTTCTCTGATGATTAGTGACATTGAGCATCTTTTCATATGTCCATTGGCCATCTGTATATACTCTTTGGATGTGTCTATTCAGGTCCTTTGCTCATTTTTAATTTTTGTTTTTGATATTGCATTTTGTAAGTTGTTTATAAATTCTGGATATTAACCCCTTATCAGATGTAGCAGTGAATATGTTCTCCCATTCTGTGTGTTGTCTTTTTATTTTGTTGGTGTTTGCTTTTGCTGTGAAAAAAGTTTTTATTTGGCTTTTAACCCAGCTATCTCACTTCTGGGAATATAATCAAAGAAATCCAAAATGCTAATTTGAAAGAACATAAGCACCCCGATGTTCATTGCAGCATTATTTACAATAATCAAGATATGGAAGCAGCCCAAGAGTCTATCAGTAGATGAATGGATAAAACAATTATGGAACATTTACACAATCAAATACTACTTGGCTGCAGAAAAGAAGAAAGTTTTGCTTTTTGTGAGACAGTATGGATGGACCTGGAGAACATTGTGCTAAGTGAAATAAGCCATCAGAGAAAGACAAACACCATATGATTTCACTCACATGTGGAATCTAATGAACAAACTGAACTAACAAGCAAAATAGAGACTCATAGATAGCACAATGACAGCTACATGGGGAGAGGGTAATGGGTGAAGGGATTCAGCAAAGTGAAAAAGGACTCATGGACATGGCAACAGTGTGGTGGTTTGGGGGGAAACGGTTAAAATGGGACTAAATGGTAATAAAAATACAATAAAAATTATTTTAAAAAAGAAATAGTACTTTTTAAATAGTGAGTAAATATGTCACTGTACATGAGATACCCCAATTCTCCAAGTAGCTATCTGGCGAGGCATTTCTAAAATTATCGTGTAAACCACATATATGCATAATTTTCTGAGCAGGAAAAGCATGATTGATAAGGGACTCAAGACTTGGAAAATTTTAGCTAAAGGTAAAACGTTATGTCTAGCAAGTAATGTGTATGTTAAAACTTTTGTTTCAGAAACTACAGTTAAGGCCCATCCTGGCTCCTGGGAAAAACAGCTGGCTCCCTGGGGCACTGGCTGGAGATTACTACCTGGGGACAACTTGGAGGCATCTGGGTCTTTTGTCTTCCAGGGCAGCAGATGACCACCCCCTCCTTTGGGAACAGCTGACTACCAGGAGAGCAATGTTGCAGCTTCTGAAGCTCAAAGCCCTCACTGCACCTTGTTTGTCCTCCGAAACCCCCTTATAAAAGATCTGGCCAGGAATGAGAGGGGAAGATGGTTTGTTAGGGTATGAACCTGCCATCTTCTCGGATCACTGGCCATCTGAATAAAGTTCCCATAAAATATTCAATCGCTGTCAATGCTGATTGGATTTGGTAGTGACAGGCAGCCCAAACACCGTTGTCTTTTCCAGTTACATGATGAAATAGAAACAAAAACAAAGCATCACTGACAACTGCAGTGCCTGAACACCACTTCAGGATCTGATTAACAGTTGTTTGACTTAAAAAGAATGACTCTCCCAAGTGTAAAGTTTACCTGAAATACTCTGGTTGTGTTGCTTTCAATAACAACACATATCACTTAGCCATCACCCTCTTGCCATGGCAGGGATTGTGGAGATTAAGGGCAAAGGAAGGAGCCAATCATTTCATTGGGATCAGAGGACACCCTCTATGCTTTTCATCTGATAGTGTTACAGAACAGTCACATACACACACAGGGGCCCGGACCCCGGAGGATGGTATACTAATACCATATGGACCACCTACTGGGCTCATCTGTCCACCTCCAATCAGAGTGATATCTCTTAATGCCAGAGATTTCTGAAAAGGAAAGGAAATGTTTATTTAAGGCTATACAGACTTAAAGTAGTGACTTAACATCTTCATTAAAATATCAAAGTCCTTTAAGATACCCACAGATGCACTCTGCAGCTCCTGTCTCCCCCTGCCCTAATTCAGGGTACCATAACTCAGGGAAAGACCACACCTCCGTATTCCCAGGCTGCTGGCATCATCAGTGGTGTTACTGTCTAGGCAGGATATCCAATTAATCCAAAGCCATGTGGCACCTTCTCACGGTCTACTGTCAAGAGTTCTTTGTACCCATTTGTCCAGACAAAGTCTTTTCTTTCCTCCACCAGAGCTGTGAGGGGTCCTCACTCTGGCAAAACCTCGTGGTCCCCTCCTTCACCAAAGCTGCGAAGGGATCTGCACTCTCACTGAGACCACATAGTTTCCCCCCTGATGGTTGCCATGTCTGGGTTTAAATCCTAGAGCCAATCTTCCTCTGTACCCCCATTTCCGACTCTTCTTACAATCAGTTACACTGGACAGCATCCCTGTATTATCCCAAGTTTTCTGGCCTGCAATCGTGAGTCCAGGCACATATAGACCAATATCCTGGAGCCAATCTTCTTCCAGCTCCCACACAGACATTGTAACTCGGGGGACCTGCCCCCCACTTACATCTTGGGGCAAAGTGACTTCCATCCCCCTGGCTCCAAGCATGGCCACAGCTATTTAACATATCCAAGTGATCCACAAAAGGCCATAGATATGTTAAATGACCATGCCATGGATTAGCTGCAAGGCTGTGCCTGTATAAGACAGCCTTGCATGCCCTGCTCCATGTGTCCCTTCTCCCAACTCACACCTGTGGGGGAAGGGGTGAGGACATCTTATATGTCTCTCTAAAATTTCCTAGATACCTTGAGTTCTGGGCTCCATTCCAAACCCCTTTTTGGGGTCCTCCTCCTGGCTGCACCCTTTTATCAATAGCATGTATGAGATCCTGTGCTTTACCATGGAGCAGGACTTCAGATGGGTTTTGCGTTTGTCTCCCTTATTATTATCAATTGCACTGACTTAACTGGAAAAGTAGTGAAAAGGTGGTCATTTTTCCATAACAAACACTCGGCCATTGTAAACCATTCAAATGCAAAGAATTTTGAATGTGACCTTATGGAAATAAAGGAAAGTCAGCTTAACATCATTGAAATGCTTTGCTCTTTTACTCTGTTTTTTTTTTCCCCCTTTATTCTTAGTGCCCTCTGGAAAATTCTGCAAGTCATTGTAGTGATCAATCCCTTATCAACTTAATGAATTTTGCTTAGAATCTATGCATTAAAAGACAACTTCTGTGATTAAAAAAAAATAATAATTGCTCTTTGGGTTATATAGACCCTCCAGGATGAGAGGTCCTAAACTAGTCTGGGCTTGCAAGACTGACCTTTGTCAATCAGAGTTGGCTAGCGGCCTGCCTCCCAGATTGAGTGATAGTATCAGGACTCCAGACAGGATTGTGTACTTGTGCAGGGCTCTAGCCTCCCTCTGCTGTAAAAAGTATCAGTTCTTATTAGTGACCAGCTAAGAAGAGAGAAAATCTCTCCACACTCCAAGAATGTATCCTCTATCTGTAACTTGAACATGCAACTCAGTCCTGCAGCAGGGCCTTGGAATTTGCTCTTCTTCTCCTTGGAATACTGTTCTCCAGATCATGCATGTCTGATTCTTTCTTGCACACTATCCCCGTTTTATTTTACTTTATTTATTTTATTTTTTAATTATTTTATTGAATTTGTTATTTAGTATTGGCTAATCAGATTGGGCAATGTGTTTTCCTTCATTTTAATCACTATATGTCAGCCCAATAAATGATGTTTTTATGTTTTTCCCATTGCCTCCTCCCCCATTTTGGCAATCATCAGCTTGTTCTCTGCATGTGTGAGTATTTTTCTATTTTGTTTTGTTTATTCACTAATTTTTTAGAGTCCACATATAAGTGTAATCATGTGGTATTTGTCTTTCTCTATCTTCTTTATTTCATTTAGCATATTATATTCTAAGTTCATCCAAGTTGTTGTAAATGACAAGATTTCATTCTTTTTGTTGCAGAGTATTATTCTATTTTATTTATGCACACTTCTTTATCCAGTCGTCTATCAGTGGACACCTAGGTCACTTCCATATCTTTAGTTATTGCCACTAATGCTGTAATGAACATAAGGATGCATGTCTTTTCCAATTAGTGGGTTTTTTGGGGAGAGGATTAATACACAGCTGTGGAGTTGCTGGATTGTGTGTAAACTCTATTTTTAATTTTTCAGGAACCTCCATACTGTTTTCTTAATGGCTGCACCAGTTTAGAATCCTGCCAACAGTGCACAAGGGTTCTTTTTCTTTTCCATCTTTTACAACTATTGTTGTTTTTTGATTAATGACAGCCATTCTGACAGGTATGTGGTGATATCTCATTGTGGCATTGATTTTAATTTCCCTGATGATTAGTAATGTTGGACATCTTTTTATATGTCTTATGCTCATCTGTATGTCCTCTGTGGAGAAATGATTATTCTAGTCATCTGCACATTTTTAAACTGGATTGTTTGTATGTTTTTTTGTTGGTAAGTTGTATGGGCTCTTTATATATTTGGATATTAACCCCTACTGGGTGTATTATTTGCAAACATCTTCTGCTATTCAAGAGGTTGCCTTTTCATCTTGTTGATGGCTTCCTTTGCTGCACAAAATCTTTAGTTTGATATAGCTTTTTATTTTTTGCTTTTGTTGCCCTTACCCTAGGAGCTATGTTCCAAAATATGTTGCTAAGAGTAATGTCAAGAAGTTTTCTGTCTATGTTTTCTTCTAGGAATTTTATGGTTTCAGACCTTGCATTTAATTGACTTTTAGTAGTTTTTTTAAATTTATTTTTATTAAATATTTTATTGCTATTGTACTACAGTTGTCCAAATCATTCCCCCTTTGCTCTTCTCCCAGCCTAGTCCCAGCCTAGAGTTAATCCCCACTTGTTGTCCATATTCGTGAGTCATTTGTACTTGTTCCTTGACTCCCTTCCTCTTCTTTCCACCCTTATCCTACTGGCCTTGTCCCTCTGGTTGCTGTCAGTCTGTTTCTTATTTCCATGCCTCTGGTTCTATTTTGATCATTTGTCTGTTTTGTTCATTAGGTTCCTCTTATAGGTGAAGCCATTTGGTATTTGTCTTTTACTTTCTGGCTTGTTTCACTTAGCATTATGTTCTCCAGTTCTGTCCATGCTGTCTCAAAGGGTAGGAGCTCCCTCTTTCTTTCTGCTGCATATTATTCCATTGTGTAAATGTACCACATTTTTTTTTTAATTCACTGATTCACTGGTGGCACTTAGGAGGTTTCCAGCACTTGGCCATTGTAAATAATGCTGCTATGAACACTAGGGTGCATAGGTTCTTTTGAATTGGTGTTCCAAGATTCTTAGGGTATAATAAAAATAGTGGAATTGCTGAGTCAAAAGGCAGTTCCTTGTTTAGATTTTTGAGGGAATTACATGCTGATTTTCACAGTGGCTGCACCAGTCTGCATTCCCATCAACACTGTATAAGGGTTTCCTTTTCTCCACAACCTCACCGGCATTTGTTGTTTGTTGATATGTTTATAATGGGCATTCTGACCAATGTGAAGTGGTATCTCATTGTGGTTTTAGTTTGCATCTTTCTGTTGACTAGTGATGTTGAGCACCCTTTCAAGTGTCTATGGGCCCTCTGTGTCTTCCTTGGAGAAGTGTCTATTCAGTTCCTTTGCTTATTTTTTTATTAGATTTTTTGTCTTCTCACTGTTGAATGCACTGTTAAATGCATTTTTTATACATTTTGGAGTTAATGGTTTATTTTTTCATTATATTTTCCCCAATACCATTTATCTCCTTTATACCTGCTTTTACTTTTGTATATGTTATAAGAAAGTGATCCAATTTAGTCTCTGCATGTATCTGTCCAGTTTTTTTCAATACCATTTCCTGAAGAGATTTTATACCCCATTGTGTCTTTTCCATGTTTGTCATAGATTAATTACTGTATAAATCTAGGCTTAACTGTGAGCTCTCCATTCTATTCCATTGATTTTATATATCTGCTTTAATTCCAGTACCATACTGTTTTAATTATTGTACCTTGGTACTATAGTTTGATATTAAGGAGCATAATACCTCCTACTTTGTTCTTTCTCTAGATTTTTTGTCTTTTGTGGTTGCATATAAATTTTAGGATTAGTTGTTGTAGTTCTGAGAAGAATGTCATTGGCATTTTAATAGGGATTGCATTACATTGGTATATTAATTTAGGTGGGTAAGAATATTTTAACAATATTAATCCTCCCAATCCGTGAAAATGGCATATCCTTCTGTTTATTTGCATCTTCTTCAGTGTCTTTCTTTAATGTCATAGCTTTCCAAGCACAGGTGTTTTAACTCTGTTTAAATTTATGCTTAGGTATTTTATGCTTTTGATGCGATTGTAACTGGGAGTGTTTTCTTAATTTCTCCTTGCAATTGCTCACTATTGGTGTATAGAAACATACCAGATTTATTTATTTTTATTCTGTTTATGGTAACTTTAATGAATTCATATATTAATTCTAATGGTTTTTTTTTTTTGCTGGCATCTTCAGGGTTTTCTTTATATAGTATCATCATCTGCATATACTGAGAATTTTCTTTCTTTCCTATTTAGACACTTATTATTTCTTTTTATTGTTTGATTATTGTTTCTAGTTTTCCAGTACTATGTTGATTAGAAGTGGTAATTGTATGCCTCCCTGACTTGTTTCTGAACTTAGAGTAGAAGCTTTCAGCTTTTCACCAGTGGATATGGTATTAGCTGCCAGTTTGTTCTATCTACATATATATATATATAT
>PVKM010025765.1:0-19742 GCA_004027735.1 Carollia perspicillata | reverse complement strand
CTGTCATCCCATGGTACAGCACCATCTCAGAACTCTGCACAAGAGAGGTGTGCTAGATGATGGCCGCATGCAACACCCAGCACTAGTGGTACGAAGAGCAGGGGAAGAAGATCAAGTGCACAGTCCCCCAGTACACTGGCTTAGTCTTGAGCTCCATGCAGAAGCTGGTGACCAATGAGGACATGTTCTCTATGAAATATGATAAAGAACTCCCCAGCTCCTTTGAGTCTCTTGTGAAGATCTGCAAGTGCCTGTTCCATGTCCCAGCACAAATCTACTCATCCCACTCCAGGGAGAACCTGGCTCTGGAGCTGCGGACACTCGAACACAGTCAATGCGCAGTTCATCGTCATCACCAGGGAGTCCATCCTGCTCTGCTCTTAAGAGACTGCCATTGTGGACAGTCTCACAGAGGTGCTCTGTGCAGCAGGGCACAAAGCACAGAACCACGGGCAGGAGAGGTGAGCCCGAGAAGGGACAGGTGTGCACATGTGCAGGGAGATGGTGCCATGAGTACCTGCATTAGTTTGCCTGGGTACACACACATGCTGGGCCTGTCAGAGCTGAGAGCAGGCTTCTCAGATGCTGGTGGGCATGGGCATTTGATTTCCCACTGCGGGTTTAGTTGGGATGGATGTCACCAGTAGAGAGCCTTTGGGCTTCATTCATCTGCTCAGCACATGTTTATGGTACTGCCGTTCAGAGCTGTTGTTCTGTTAAAGTCTGTGTTCTGGTGCCCTTTGCAGTACCTTTGTGGTTCCAGTTTATGGTAACTTGGCTGTACCTTTTGTCCCCAGGCACCACAATGCAGTGTTGTAACTTCGTGATAAATTCAGCTCTTTTGTGTAAGCTAGTTGTAGAAGTTATCTGTTACTGGCAACCCAGAGAGCCTTGGCTAAGGCCACAAATCAGAAAGAAAACAAACTTAACAGGAAAGTGGCTGAAAATTATTTTCAAACGTACAGCTAAAGTGACTAAAATTATTTTCTGACAGATGGCTTACGAAATTTGATCCTGCTTAATCTGAATAACAATCAGCTCACAGGGATTCCTGAAGAAATCAGCAGGTAATTTTGTTCATAGTGAGACTTAGTGAACGCCCCACCCCCAAATCCTCCAGTCCACCGGAGCCATGTGAAAACCTATGCCCAGCCTCAAGCCCGAGTGGGATTGGAACACAGCAAAGAGGCACCTAAAGGACTGAGGCAGGTTGCTAATTTTAAGCAGATGTTTCCTTAAACAGCATGGCATGGTAGTCTAAGTGTGAAAGTGGGGGGTTGGAAACATAAAGTTATAAAGTTGATTGTGTCGTTGATCTCCTAAGGCTGTGGTTCTTGGAGCTTGCTTCACGACAGAATCGGTGATATTAAATTTTATTTCATATGATATTGTACGTCATTTTCAGCTTGGTAGGAAAGGTATTAGAAAAGCGAAGGATTTAAGATCAAGATGTCACTTTCATTTTTAAAAAATCCCACATTTTATTATCATTAACAGAACAGCAAAAAAAAAAAAGCCGTTTCTCCTTCCTGCACATCTGCACAGATGCGCTGCCTTCGCAGCACCTTTCTGGAGCCGGCTGACGGCCTCGAGCTTCCGCAGGCTGGCCACCGGCTTGGGCTTTGCTTCCTGCGGATGGAGAGAAAACCTTACTCGGGTTTCCTTTGGAGACTCGTTATTGCTATTGAGCAGACACAGACATATTACAGTATTAAGAGCGTCCAGATATTTAAAAGAGGACACAAAGCTATGAATAGTCTTCAACACAGGGTTGTCTGTAGCATCTAAAGTCTATTCTATTTTCCTGCCACCACTAATGTATGTAAAAAAATAAATAAAATCTATTCTGATTCACTTATCCATACCTCTAGCAAATGTACTGTTTTCCAGATAGATTTTTACAGAAAAAGTAATTTTTGAAGTCAAAGCCACTAGAAAAAAATTTTGAAGCAATTTAATTTTTTAAGATGAGGAATATTTATAGCAATGGAAACACCAATAGTTGTCTGCTTGCTTTTTCACTTATTCAATTGATTGATATATTGGTATAATAAAAAAGGGACACCTTGGAAGACCTAGTGAACTAGCTTCAGGTTCATATATTTGTATAACTGGCCACCAGCCTTACGACTTGGAGCGAGTAATTTAACTATCCTATGCCATAGCTTTCTCAACTCTAAAGAAAGAATTTTGAGTAGGTGAACTTCCAAATCTTTGCAGCTATGTTATAATTTCACAATTCATGATGCTCTGTTTGGAGCACAAAATAAAATATTAAAGGAACTGTATAAATCTATGGTGCTATGTTAGAAAAGTGAATAAAAGCCTTCACTGGAAAAAGTAGAATCAGCAAATGTATAGGTCTACGCCATTTTACAGACAATTCTAGATTGTCTGTATTCTAGCTGTGCCTCAGATGTAAGCTGCGGGTTAGCTTCCCAGGAGTGATTCCATTTTCTGATTTTAGGAGAGTTTCTTTGCCTTCCCATACCTTGGTATTTTCATCTGCAAAGTGAGGACTATAACGGTGCCTATTTCACAGGGCAGTTTTGATGGTGAAATATGATAACCCATCAATGACATGCAGGGTTGAGCCTGGGTCATAGTAAATGATGACAGGATGTTAGCTTTTATTATTATTGGTTATTTTTATTCTTTTTGTATCCCCAAATTCAAATGTTAAGTTTTCCAAAATGTTTGTGGTATACTTCAAGTATCATGTCTGTAATTATAGACTCAGATTTTCTTAATGTTTTCTCCTGGTCCAATGGCATTTCCTGTCCTCATTTTATGACTTTATGTAATCTCCTTCGGACCACGGTGTATAAATAAAGTCAGAATTTGTGTTTGATCCACCTTTGCATCTTCCACAGGGACTAAGTGATTCTCACAAATATTTGGTACAAGATACATAATCTGTAACTATACTTATATCTATATCCATGTATGTTTATATCTATATGTAAATTTGTGCATGTGTAATATATATGTGTAAGTATATGTATATATATCCTACTTTGTTAAATATATATACATCCTACTGTGTGAATATATGTGTGTGTGTACACGCACACACACACACATATCCTACTTTGTTCCCTGACTTCCTGTTCAATGTAGTGAATGTATATTCACAAATAATAAAAATAGGACTTTCTTTCTTTAAAATCTAGGTTTTGATTACATAAAATACTTTTAACGTAAGCCATATGAATATAAAATATCTTCAAAAGTTTGATTACAACAAAGACTTTTTTATGTTCCAATGATTCACTGTAACTGTGAACACTGGACTGAAATAAGGCTCGGATGAGCTGCACAAACCAGGTCTGTGTAGCAGCTTTTCTGATTTTTGTGAGTTTCATTCCTGTGCTTTATTTTTTAGGTTAAAAAATCTTACATCTTTGAGTATAAATCATAACCAGCTAGCCAGTATTCCTAGAGAACTTTGTTTTCTTAAGAAACTTTCTGAACTTCAACTTAACTACAATCAGCTCATTTGCATACCTGAAGAAATTAAGTTCATGAAGATGCTCCAGAAGCTTTTTTTGGTCAGGAACAACATTGAAGTTTTGCCAGAGGTAAGCGGAACAGGGAACAGCATTTTATTTTGTTGGAGAAGAACTCTCATGACAACACAGTTGGGAAGGGTCATAGAATAGATTTGGGTGTCTGAGCACAGACCGTCATCTACTTTCCCAATGATTCGATGTGGTCAATTCCCAAGTTCCTGTGACACAGGAGGGCTGTAAATTGATTTATTTCACTTAGCTAGGGCAGCCACATTTAGCAAATACGAATACAGGCTGCTCACTTCAATTTGAATTTCAGTTAAGTAATGAACAATTTTCCAGTATAAGTATGTTCCAAATATTAACATGGGACACAACTTATG
This sequence comes from Carollia perspicillata, assembly GCA_004027735.1. NCBI lineage: Eukaryota > Metazoa > Chordata > Mammalia > Chiroptera > Phyllostomidae > Carollia > Carollia perspicillata. The sequence goes on along the minus strand of PVKM010025765.1, from coordinate 15,847 downwards.
TTAAAAAATATTCTTTGTTTGAAATTTAAATTTAAGTGAACCTCCTGTATGTTATCTGGCAACCGTATATACTGCATAAGTATAAGTGCATATTGGTTTTGGAATTTCTGCTAGATGTCTCTCATTTTTCTTCATACCCACTCTTTATCCTTTTCAACCTACTTTGCATTTGGGAGACTCACCTATATTGGCATCACTGAGTTCCTGGGTCCTGTGGCTTGTTCTTGGACATGGCCAATGAGAGGCACTAGCATGATATAAAAGGATGGGAGAAGAGTGAGTATCAGATGGCATCCCCCCAGTACCCCATTTGATGGGATGCTAAGAGTTTCCTGCACACCTTTTTGGAAAACCGTAGCTAATGTCAGGTGATCCTCATATGGACCATTACCACTGGCTCTTTAGGCCTATGGTGTTAAAAAAAAACCCCAAAAACAAAAACGAAAAAAACCTTTCTGCTGTTGCTAGCTTTTGGGAACTTTGTGGAATTAGAGAACTATGTTTTGTGGCTTAGGTTTTCCTCAACACTGTCAAGCTTTTATAAGTAGTGATTTTACTAAACTCTCCTCAAATTTCCCAGTTCGAGAGTAGTGTTTCCTGCTAGGAACCTGTCAATGAGTTTACCTTTGTTCCTTATGCAAGTTAGAATTCATTTGGTAGGAGGGAATGCCTGTCATACAGTAAACGGAGAGAAATAAAAGCAGATCAATTCCTGATATTTCATTTTCCTTACAACAGAATATTCCCTTTAAAAATTTTGTGCATACTATAATGTCATATATGAAAATATACTAAGATGTAGACTATAAATAAGTATATTTCAAAATTTTTATTCTTAAATTCTTTTAAAACCCTAGTTTCTATAAACAAGTAAAAATATCTTTAAATTATGGAATAAATCTATTAAAAGTATAACTCCTTTATTTGAGGGAAAAGTTTTAACAGCAGAAATATGATCATCATCTTGTTCTTTAGTGTTTGTTACAACTTTATGATGTAGCTCTTTTTATTATACTCATTTTAGAATAAGGAACAGAGATTATGTGACTTGAACACAATTTGCAAAGGTCAGAGAAAGTATTCAAATATATTCTTTTCTAACTTAAAAGGACTTTTTCTACAATTTATAAATCCCAAAAAGTTTAGACTTTAAAAAATTTGAATGCTAATAAGCGCTACCCTGAATTATTGTGTAAAGAATGCCTATGATCATTTATGTCCTGGTGCATTTAATATGACAGTTTATCATTTTTTGTTTGCATTGTAAATAATAAAGCATCACAGAAAATATTCATTTGTGCTGGTAATGACAAAATTAGAAGTCACTTTCTGGTACATTATAAATTGTGTGCATGTCTGCACATGTATGTGAATGTGTATGTCCATGCAGCCACTTTGGGCTTCTAGGTAGATAGAAACCCTAACAGATTTTTCTTTATAAGGAAAGGGTTCTGTGAGTGCAGTGCTAAGCAAAAGGGAGATAAGGAATAAATCATGGTGGAATTGTCAATAGAGACAACTTTCTAAGATTTTTTCTGTTTCTCAAAGATTCTTTCTATTTTAATGATAGTAATGTCTACCAACTGCTCACTCTGTATTGAGCCCTGTAGTGAGCACTTAGTAACTTATTTAACTCATTCAACAATCACTGAAATAGGAGCTGCTATTAGCAATTCCATGTTACACATGGAGAAATTGAAGTACAGAGAGACTGAGATATTTAACCAAAGTTACACAATAAGTGTCAGAGGTGAGATTTGAACATTCAAATAGCCCAACTCTTGGCCACCATGATATGTTGCCTTTGTATGGTCAGAGGAAATGGAAAACTCAGATAATCTAGCAATCCAGGACATAGTGATCTCCTTGGGGAGGATGTACTGAAGAATTGATCAGATAATTAGGAAAGATGGTCAACACCATCAAGTTCAAATTTAGAAGAAAAATTTCTTATTCTATACACTTTATAGATTTTTAGGAATCTCTCTCTTTTGTTTTCTTACACAGGGATTTTGTGATCTTATAAACCTAAGAGTCCTAAATATAGCTGGAAATATTATTCGGATGTTTCCACAAGGAGTGAGTACAGTCAACTATTATAATTGAAAAATAGTTTTGTTTATGCTACTGGGGTTAAGAAGATATGGACAGCCAGTATAATCTGTAACAATTGGAATCATCTTGAATTATACAAATGACTCAACTATTTTTTCCTAGAATTTCAAAACTTTTTCCTATTCCTTCCTTTGTGTTCTGTGTCTGCTGAACTTGTTTTAACTAAGTGAACTCTGCTATCATTAACATTTAATGTATTTGTGATGGTTGGTGATTTTGTTATTATATACTTACTGCTTTTGGTCACCTCAGACTTTTTGAAAATACTGTTTTCCAGAGCATACATTTTTATCCCTTTTAAAGAGTCCAGAGGTGACACTTCTTTTAGTTATTTTTAACACATAACAATGAAAAATGTACTTTTTCTTTTATTTGGAAATGAATTTTGACTTTGCTGAGAAGCAGGAAGTCTGGAAAAATTCTATCTTTTGAGAAAGAAGTGGCAGTTTTTCATATCGCATTTTTATATCCTGGTGAATGCTTCTACATTCAAGGTAATAACTAGAGGCCCATTAGCCCAGAAGATATTTAATAAGTAGTTGCTGGTCCATTAATTACTTTTTCTGACTTATCAACTCCAAATTGAGATTTTACTCTTTTTTTGACACTTAGATCCTTTGCATGTGGTTTTCCATTTCTCTCAACACTATTATTGAAGTGGCTTCTTTGTCTCCATTGTACGTTTTTGGCTTTTTTTGTCAAAAATTAGTTGTCTATATATATATGGGTATACTTCTGGCCTCTCAATTCTGTTCCATTCATCTATGTGTCTGTTTTTCTGCCATACCACTCTGATTTAATTATTGTAGCTTTGTAGTGTAATTTAAAGTCAGGGAGTATGATACCTTTGGCTTATGTTTTCTCCTAAAGATTGCTTCAGCAATTCAGGGTCTTTTGTGTTTCTGTACAAATTTGATTAAGTTTTTGGTGATTTCTGTCTTTAGTAATTTGAATATTTAATTCCACTCTCTCTTATCACATAGAGCTTCTGCTGAAAAATCTGATGATAATCTAATGGTATTTCTTTTGCTGGTTACTGTTTTCTTTCCCTGGCTGTCTTAAGAATTCTTCTTTGTATTAATTTTCGGTTTCAACATAATATGCCTTGCTGAATGTTGTTTTTGGATTGAGATCATTAGGTGTTCTATTACCTTCTTGGATTTGAGGATTCAGGCTTTTTCCATGGATTTGGAAAGTGCTTGGTGGTTATTTGTTTAAGTTCTATTTCCTTTTTAATTTTAGAAAGAATTAAAATTATAGAAACCATTTAATACTTTTTGGCCTTAGATTCTAAGAAATTCAGAACAAAATAAATTAAAGTTTAGAATTATCTTATTCTGTATATTTCAACTCTAATTTTTTTGGCATTAATTTATAGTTTCTATTATGAACCACCTAATGTTCTTGAAAGATAATTTAGATTGTATTAAAATACAAACCAAAACAAAGATAAAAACCTAAGCTCTCACTGAGAAGGTATTCCAAAGACTCCCAAAGCTTTCTGTATAAGGTTGCAGAGTATTTCAGAACATTTTATTTGTAATCAGCAGTGATGGTAGCAGGGAAGAGGATCATTTTTCTCATTATTCCTAGTATTTCTGTTAGATGAGCATCAAAGAAATTTATAGAAAACTACATGCTATTCTATACATTTATCTTTTTCTTAATTTCTTCTTCTAATGCCCATGTACAGAAAATAATACTATAGTGTACAGAGAAGGCACAATGGTTAGATAGGTATAAGTATTAGTGACATTAAAGGCAGAAGTTTCTAGAAGATCATAAGGAGAAAAATCAATTCTGTGTGAAGAAGACATCTACCCAGAAGTTTCAGGGAACTAGGCCCAGAAAATAATATTTTTACTTGTTAGGACCAATCAGTTTTTCTTTAGGAAATTATGGCAAAAATTTACATGGACTAGAGTTCTATGATTAGAAGCAGAACCAACAAGGATAGGCAAAACCCATATAAGAGGGGTACTCTTTAGTCTGATACACTCAAGATTGTTAGTCAGAGTTTCATCTACCTAGGTCATAGATACTTGCTGGAAACAATAATATGCCACAGGAAATATGTAAAAGTTATTACATAAAAATGAACAATGGTAACTAATTCTTTGAAAAGGATGTGGTTGGTTTTGTGGTAAGCACTTTCAAAGTATCATCTTATTTAGTCCTCATTATAGCTCTATTTGGTAGGTACTATTACTGTTCCCATTTTACAGGTGAGAAAACTGAGGGGTGGGGAAAAGATTAAGATACCTTGCTCAACATTATATATTAGAGTGAAAGTGTCAACCTAGATCACTTCAAAACCAAGTCAAACTTAGTTACTAGTAGCACTTTTAGAAATATACCATGCCTGATTATTGTGTATTGCTTCTGTTTGTGATGATTGTATGTTCTTTGAATTGTTGTGGAGGCCTTGGCCAAGTTTAACTACCCAGGTAAAAGCCTGATCTCTGAACCTTCTTCCCCCTGCTGGGTAGCCTCCTGTGCTCCTATGGGCTCTGGCTTACTTTAGAATACTGAGGTCAGGACTCCTGGAAATGTGGTTTTAGAGCCAACATCACAGGTTTATTTGGGAGGAGCTGAGATTAGTAGTTGACTTTGAAAGCTTTTGCTGGAACAGACTTTATGACTTGTAATTAAGAGAACAGTTGGTAGTGTCTGGAGACCCCCCTACAAAAGGAAACCCTAACCTCACTTTTGAGAGGAAGAAAGGATATTGGGGTTGGAGGGTATTTTCTGACATCATACCTGAGAGGCTGTGACTGGTATTTTTGGATTAAAGGGGAACTTTAAAGAAATTGCAGGTGTGGCTTTCTAGGAAGATACGTTAAAGAAAGATCAGAACTATAAATCAAGGAAATAATTCCAAATAGAAGGCACTGGCTTCGTAGAAGGCTTAGATGACTAAACTATGCAATCAGTGGGAAGCAGCCCACTCAGGTGAGGAGACAGTAGGTGGCATTGAGGAAAGCTTGAGTGTGTCACTGTGGGGAGACTAAGCTTTCTGATATCACGGTTCTTTGTTTTAGAATATAAAAGTTTGCTTATTTCACTTTCTTATGCTTGCAGCTAGGGAGTTGGTGCTAACCTATTAAAATAATTTGATGGCTAGATTTTCCCAGGTGTTTAGGCCTGAGACTTCTTCCATGCAAATGTCTCCCAAGAATGACAGCTGCATCCAGTCACTCACACAGCTCTGATAAACACGTGTAGTTCAAAGTAATCCATTTCTATGTAATATTGGTTACATTGGTATTTCCTTTTTTTCTTTTTATGTTTTTGCATTAATGGAAGAAACATGATGGGTGAAAACAGCAGACAGGTCGGGAGTCAGACAAACCTGGGCCTGAATTCTGGCTCTGACACTTACCCTTGATTTCTTATGATTCCTGCAGATAACAGCCCATTGCAAGAGCTCCCCGAATTGGCCATAGAAGAAGACAGGTTTTTCTTGGTGGATTTACAAGTTAGCTTTCCAAGGGAAATGTGGTGAGTCAAATTTTGGTAGTGACTTCCTTTTTAGGTTGTAATAGAGTGAGGAGAAGCTAGTGTGCTATCTTCATTGGAGGACACATTGTGTAATAAAAAACATAGGAACTTTTGTGCAATGTATTTGAATTCCAGCTTTGCAACTTCCTAGTTGTGTGACTATGGAGAGGTTTTCTGGAGCCCTGAACATCAGTTCTTTTATCTTAAAAAAAAGGATATTAATACAAATGGTGCTCACTGCTGTCATAATTGAACTAGCAAATATAAGTCGCCAGAAACATGTCTAGTGTTTTATACATTATTTAGCCCTAATTCCTGTCTCCGTCTCTCACCACCAGAGCACAGCATGTTTCCACACCCCGTGGACACTATGACAGTGGTGTGGGACCGCCACCATGATAGCGAGGCTGGGGGAAGCTGTGCTAGAAGGTGTAATGATTGCTTCCTCGCCAACTTCTTTTCCTAAATTATTCCTTACATACCTGGGATGGCCCTGGGGTAACCTGACTCAGACTGTGAGAGAATAAATGGTGAGGAAATAATGAATGGAAAAGAATCTATCAATGCCTGAGGAGTCTTGTTGGAAAACGAATTAATGTTATCAATTTTTTTTAACTTTATGGCAGGAAGAGTAATTATGGTTCATATCATTGGATGAAAGATGTACTCTGAAAAGCAAAACCACATAACATAAAACAAACATGTGGCTATGTGTAACTTTAGGGTGGAAGAGGCTACTCTATGAAATTGTTTTACAGCACTCCCATATAATTCTTACTCAGGTGTTTACTGCTTTAAAGTACAGGTTCTGCTGAACATCCCCTGGGGAGTAACACATAGTCAGTCCAGTACTGACTGTCCTTGTGTAAAAAGAACAATGGAGCTTATGCTTTGTTGAAGTAAGCTGAGCACTGCCAAACAAGCACTGTCTTTTCCTTTTTTATTGAGTTCATGGGGGTGACACTGGTTAGTTATATAGGTTTCAGGTATACAGTTATATACCACATCATCTGTATACTGTGCTGTGTGTTCACCACCACCCCAAGTCAAATTCTCTTCCATCATCATTTACCGCACCCCCCCTCCACCTTTACTGTCTGGTAATCACCAGACAGTAAATCTCTGTTGTCTGTGAGATTTGTTTTTCGTAATCCCTTTAACTTTTTCACCCAGGCCCATAACTGCCCTCCCTTCTGACAGCAGTCAGTCTGTTCTCTATGAGTCTGTTTTAATTTTGTTTGTTAGTTTATTTTGTTCACTTGCCATATGAGTGAAATTATATAGCACTTGTCTTTCTCCGACTGGCTTATTTCACTTAACGTAATGTTCTCCAGGTCAATCCACTCTGTTGCAAAGGGTAAGATTTCCTTCCTTTTTATGATCTAGTAGTATTCCATTTTGTAAATGTACCCCAGCTTTTTTAGCCACTCATATACTGATGGGCACTTGGGATACTTCGAAATCTTGACTATTGGAAATAACACTGCAATGAACATGGGGGTGCATATATTCTTTCAAATTAGTGTGTCAGGTTTCTTCTGATATATTCCCAGAAGTGGAATTGCTGGGTCACAAAGCGGTTCCATTTTTAGTCTTTAGAAGTAACTCCATACTGCTTTCCACAGTGGCTTCATCAATTTGCATTCCTACCAACAGTGTATAAGGGTTCACTTTTTTAAAGAAATTATTTTTCAATTACAGTTGTCCCAATATTCCCCCTTTGCTCTCCCTTATTCCCCTCCCCACTCTCCTTCATTCAGTCCCACCTTGTTGTCCTTTACCATGAGTCCTTTATACATGTTTCTTGACTAGACACCTCCCCCCCCACCTTTTCCCTTTCTCCCTCCTCTGGTCACTATCAGTTTGTTCTGCTTTTATCCACATCCTGGCCAACACTTGTTCTTTGTTGATTTATTGATGATGGACATTTTGACAGGTGTGAGGTGATATCTCATTGTGATTTTAATATGTATTTATCTCATGATTAGTGACACTGAATATCTTTCATATGTCTGTTGGCCATCTGTATGTCCTCTTTTAAGTATCTGTTCAGGTCTTTCATTCATTTTTTAATTGGGTTGTTTGTTTTTTGGGTTTTGAGTTTTGAAAGTTCTCTATTAAATGTGAATATTAATCCTGAATCATGTGTATCATTGGTGAATATGTTCACCCATTCAGTTGGCTGTGTTTTCATTTTTTTATTGTTTTTTTCGTTGTTGTACAAAAACATTTTAGTGTGATGTAGTCCCATTTTTTTTTCTTTTGTTTCACTTGCCCGAGGAGATATATCAGAAAAAATATTGCTACGAGAAATGTTTGAGATATTACTGCCTATATTTTTTCTAGGATTTTTATGGTTTTGAATCTTATATTTCAGTCTTCAATCCATTTTCAGTTTATTCTTGTATATGGTGTAAGAGGATGACCTACTTTCATTTTTTTGGACATATCTGTCCAGTTTTTCCAACACCATTTATTGAATAGACTATTTTACCCTATTGTATGTTTTTATCTCCTTTGTTGAATATTAATTGACCATAATCTGCTCTGCTCTCTGTTCTGTTCCATTGATCTATATATCTGTTTTTATGTAAGTACCATGCTGTTTTGATTACTATGGACTTGTAGTATATTTGATATCAGGTAGTGTGATACCTCAACTTTGTTCTTCTTTCTCAAGATTGCTGAGGTTATTTAGGGTCATTTGTGGTTCCATATAAATTTTTAAAATATTTATTCTAGATCTGTGAAATATGCCATTGGTATCTTAATAGGAATTGCATAGATTCTATAAATTGATTTGGTAGTATGGACATTTTAATTATCTTGATTCTTCTAATCCTTGAACATTATATATGCTTCCACTTATTTATAGCTTCCGCAGCTTCTTTCTTCAGTGTCCTGTAGTTTTCTTAGTACAAGTCTTTTACGCTCTTGGTTAAATTTATTCCTAGGTACTTTATTTTTTTTGTAATAGTTAATGGGATTGTTTTCTTACTTACTTTTTCTGATAGCTCATTAATGGTATATAAAAATGTCATTGATTTCTGAATATTTACTTTATATTCTGCTACTATGCCAAATTCATTGATTAGGTCGAGTAGTTTTTCGGTGGGGCCTAAAGGGTTTTCTATGTACAATATCATGTTGTCTGAGAATAATGACAATTTTACTTCCTCTTTTCCAATTTGGTTCCTTTTATTTCTTCCTCTGATCAGTGCGGCTGGGACTTCTGGTACTATGTTGAATAAGAGTGGTTAAAGTGAACATCCCTGTCTTGTTCCTGGTCTTAACAGAAAGGCTTTCAGTTTTTGCCCACTGAGTATGATATTGGCAGTAGGTTTTTCACGTAAGACCTTTATTGTGTTGAGGAATGCTCCCTCTATTCCCACTTTGGTGGCTGTTTTTATCATAAATGGGTGCTGGATTTTATCAAATGCCTTTTCTGCATCTATTGATATGATCATGTGATTTTTGTCTCTTTTTGTGTATGTGGTGTATCACATTTATTGATTTGTGAATACTGTATCATCCTAGCATCTCTAGAATAAATTCCACTTGATCATGGTGTATGACCTTTTTAATGTGTTGCTGGATCTGGTCTGCTAATATTTTGTTGAGGATTTTAGCATCTATGTTCATCAGAGATATTGGCCTGTAATTTTCTTTGTTGTGTCTTTATCTAGTTTTGGAACTAGGATAATACCGGCCTTATAAAAAGAGTGTGGACATCTTTTCTCTTCCTGATTTTTTGGGATGATTTGAGACTGATAGGTGTTAATTCTTTTCTGAATGATTGGTAAAATTTGTCTGTGAAGCTGCCTGGTCTAGGGCTTTTGTGTGCCGGGAGTTTTTTGAATACTGCTTCAATTTCATTAATTGTTATAAGCTTTTTTCAGGTTTTCTGCTTCTTCCTGATTCAGTTTTGGGAGATTCTGTGTTTCTAGAAATGTATCTATTTCTCTCAGGATGTCCATTGTCTTGGTATAGAATTATTCATATTAATTTCTTACAATCCTTTGCATTTCTGTGGTGTCAGTTATTTTTCCTCTCTTATTTATGACTTTATTTATTTGGGTCCTCATCTTTTTTTGTGATGAGTCTTGTTGAAGATTTTCCAATTCAGTTTATCTGTTCAAAGAACCAGCTCCTGTATTCATCAATCCTTTAATTGATTTTTTAGTCTATATTTCATTTATTTCTGCTCTGACCTTAATTATTTCCTTCCTTCTACTCACTCTGGGCTTTGTTTGTTGTTGTCTTTCTAGTTCTTTTATGTGTAGAGTTAGGTTGTTTGTTTGAGATTTTTCTATCTTCTTCAGAGAAGCCAGTAGTACTATGAATTCCCCTCTCAGGACTGCTTTTGCTATGTCCCATAGGTTTTTGAGTTGCTGTGTGTTTGTTTTCATTTGTTGCCAGGTACTTTGTGATTTCTTCCTTGATTTCATTGTTAAACCATTCATTATTTAATAATACGTTGTTTAGCCTCCATGTATTTGAATGTTGTTGAGGTTTTTTTGGTGTGTGGTTGATTTCTAGTCTCAAGCCATTGCAATCCAAGAAAATGTTTGATGTGATTTCAATTTTCTTGAATCTGATAAAGCCTATTTTGTGTTGTACCATGTGGTCTACATGAAAGGTCTATAAATTGTGCATGAAAGGTCTCCAAATTGTGTAGCTCTGATTGGACAGGGCCGGTCTCAGTCTATTGGTAGAAATAATCAACTCTTGTTTCCCTTCTGTGATTAACTCAGATGCTGTAAACAAGCAGGCATAGTATAGGAAGCCACGAGTTCAGCCTGAGGTTCTTCCCGGTGTGCAGAATATGTAGGAAGCCTCAGTCAGAAAATGGCCACTGGACTCTTATTATGTACAAGATCTGGGCCCTTAGTTGACCATGGGGAGTCCATATCAGCAGATAAATATTTTCTTAGGGTTCAAAGCAAATCAATCTTTCTTCTTGGGTTCTAGAGGTACATTGCCTTTGACATTAACGAAAATGTGTCTGGTTGTTGAATCCTTGAGTCATAAGCCATTTCCCTCTCAAACTACTAAATAGATGATTCCATTTTATTCTGTACTTTCGTGATATGGACAAACCTGAGACCAAAATACTCAAAGAAGAAAAATGTTCAAAACCCTGAGGTATATAATCCTTGGAAAGAAAGCTAATGTTGCCAGAATGGAGAGAGAAGTAAAGAGTGTGAAAGGATGTGTAACTACCAGGAGGTGAGGTCAAATAGGTAGTTCCAGGTCCACTCATAACTGAATCCTGTTTGCCGGTGCGAAGGCTTTGCATTTTACTTTGAATGAGATGAGAGCCACTGGATGGTTCTGAGCAATAGAAGTGATGTACTCTGATTTACACTCTAAGGAGACTGCAGTGTTGGAAGTGGCACTCACAGGGCAGAGTAGGCGCAGAGGCCTGTTCAGCTACTGGTGCTCAGATAGTTCAGGGACAGAGCTGGTGTCTAATGCAAGTATGGGATAGGGATTGTGAGAAGATACCTATAAGTCCTCCAAGATTAGTTGCTGTTTTTACAGTGAGACTTGAATGTGATGCTGGAGCCACTGTCCCATTAGCTTTAAGGCCCAGCATATTGAAGTCAGGAAGGGGGCTGGGCTTTAGAGCCTTCAGCAGCTTCTCCCTGGTGTGTGTGTGTATGTGTGTGTGTGTGGGGGGGGGCGGCTGGAAGTTCAACTATCTCCTTCCCTCCAGGCTTCTCTTGGTGTCCTTTCTTCTATTACCTCTAAGGGTCTTCTCTTGGATAAGTGTCCAGCTGATACTGAACACTTCTGACTCAAGGTCACTTTCTATTTTCCTTTCATTCATACAGGGTATGTGGGAGGGATCTTCAGAACAGATTTCTTGGCTTTCTTATATTCAAAGGATACTATCAGCCTAATCACTCCACAAATTCTGTTTAGATATCAGGCTATACATTTTTTTGAATTTCTTATTGGTCACAATTCTTATTCACGCCCTTTTTAAAAGAGAATTATTAGCTAATATATTTTTTGGCTGCCATAACCCCCACACTTAAAATCTCACCCTCCACATGAGTTGACCTTTAGCTTAGTTAGAAATTCCAGTTCTTGCTAAAGGGTAACCCTGTGAGCTTTGAGATGGTCTGAAGGGTACATGGTGTTCTTCATTGCCACAGCTTATTCATCAGTTCTATTTTTGAGTGCATGTAAAATCTTAGTCTCCTTTCTTATTTTTTTAATATTAACAATGTTCTCGCTAAAACAGCCCCCTTCTGATTACTTTAGGTTAGTCCAAAGCAAAAGGGGACTTAGGCATTGCTGAATTTATACATTGTTCCTAGGGCATGGAGCTTTGCAGGACCAGCTTTAATAACTGACCAAGTCTGGAGAAGAAGGCCTTTGCACACCTTGAGTGCCCAGGGAGAGCTATGTGTGCTTGGCGTTTGTGAGAGGATATTCATTTATGTATCAATGAATTGGGCATCAGCTATGCACTAGGCACTGAATTTAGAGCTTGCATTATATAGTCACTTAAGATAAAGCTCCTAAAGAGAACAAAGCGTAACAGATTAAAATAGACTTTTTATAGCATTTATAGGTAGTATGATTAATTTATATGTAAAGTCCGAGCAGGAAACAGGGAAACATTTGATAGGGAATTTTAGGGAGGTGATATTTTAGGCTCGAAGAGATGACCCAGGAGTAGGGTGAATAGAAGGGCATGGTATGAGTATTAACTGTGAGAAAAGACCCCTATGTGCCTCAGGATGGCCGGTGTATAATGGAGAGGCAGGAGTTACCAGATACATGGTTAGAGAAACAGGCTGAGGTAAGCCAAATATGATGTACTTGGGGTTTTGATTTGTCCTGTGAACAAGAGGGAGCCTTGGAAACTTGTAAGCAAAGTTGTATTATGACCAGATTCTCATTTTAAAAGAGTAAGTTAAGAACAAAGGATTTCCCTGGGACCAATCAGAATGCTGTTGTTGTAATTCACGTAAGGTGGAGGTCTTAATCGAGGCTGTGACTGGGGTGGGAAGCAGGAAGAGATTGTGCAGAGGTGGTGAGGAGGGGGGTGGGGTGGAAAGAAAGGATGAGAGAAGTTTTAAGAAGATAGAAAGGACATGATGGGAGATTTGATGTTAGTGATGAGGAAAAAGAGAAACATTTGTGGGAAACATGAGGTGGCTTTTAAATGTTGGAATTTGATGATTGTGGGAGTTCCAGCTGAAGATGTCCAGTAGGCCAGCAAATATTTGACAACATTACTTAGAGAGTTGCTTTGTAAAGGTGGTTGATGCAAACAATTTAGATTCCAAGATACACAAATCCTTAATTTTAATGAGCTTTGCCCGTCTTCACCTCAGCAAACCACCTGCTCAGTCATGTCTAGGTCTTAACATAATCCTCACCCACTCTACACTTGAAGAATTAAAGCCCACTATGACCATTTGCCCCCTGGTGTCCCCTGTGTTCCAGCTTCCTATTGCTTTGTAGCCATATATTTTCTTAGATCACTGAGATTAATGTCCCTCTATTTTTCCTTTTTCTTCTAGTCCATTAAATTTTGTACCAGGTGGGTACTGAAAATATCAGAGGGGATACTTTGTAAGCATATGATTGTCTAACACTTAGTCTGTACACCTGAAACTAATACAAAATAACATTGAAATGTAAACTAGAATTGAAAAAAAAATTTTTTTAAGAAAAAATCCTTATACTCATTTCTTTTTTAAATCTAGCCTAGACCATAAAAGACCCAATCCAAATCAGTTAGTTTTTAGTACATACAACACGGTCATTTCCTTGCTTTCTCACATACCCATTCCCCAGATTCTTGATGTTGGATCTGGACTGCTGGATGCTAAAGGGAAGCATGCTATATATGGGCAGGGTCCAACACAAATGTGTGGATTCTAGTGGGCCCCTCAGCACCTCTGTGCAATATGTTTGCTTGCTCCTGATCAGGTCCTCTTATAAAATCTACGGAATATTTAAGTTTGTATTATCTTCTTCATGCATTCTTCCCTTATCAACCATCCAATCCCATACCTTCAAACTTATCCATTACTGCTTCTACATCTCCCTTCTTCTGGTCACAGAGAACATAATTCGAAGATGTTAATATTCAAAGATAATTTTGTATTCTTTACCTGATCACTACTTTCAAGTATTCCTTTCTTCTTTTTCACATTAATCTCTCTATGTTGACATTTACCTTCTACATGCTTGTCTTCTTCATCTTAAAAAAATTTAAAACTCTCATTTGAACCTACATTTCCCTCAAGCTGCCAATCCTCCCTCCAGATAAGATGGGGGAATGTTTACATATGTCAGTAATTGTTTATGATCTTGTGCCTCTAAACCAGGATTTTCCAACTTCAATACTATTTCAGGCCAAGAAATTCTTTGTTGTAGGGGGTTGTTCTGTGCATTGTAGGACATTTAGTAGCATCCCTGGTCTTTACTAATTAAATGTTCCTGTTGCCCATTTGCATTAGTCAAAAATGTCTGTAGACCCGTTTTGGACAAGAGGGGAAAAATTTGTTCCAGTTGAAATTAAACACATAATTTGAGCAGGCATGTTAAAAGAGACTCTGAAAAGCTGTACCATTTTATTTATAGAGGATAATGTAGCTGATTATACTACCAGAGCGAGGACAATTAAGAGGCTGGTCTGATAGGAAACCCAGTAGTACAAAACGTGCCCTTTTCATCTTAGTGTACCCAGCGCTGACTTTGGGCTACCGTCCAACTCTCTCGGTTGCTCCCTGTTGATGGGTAACTTAAGGAACTGAACTAAGAAAGTCAGAATGTCTGTTGTGATACTATGAGAAAAGGTGATTCCAACATGGTCTTGAGCTCTAGGTTTTAAACTCTTGTCTATGTTGTAGAAATTTCTTGAGACTTTTGAGGTCAGTGTAATGACACTTAGAAAGATATTTCAAATCAATTACTTTTAATTTGTTGAGTGCTTGTTATGTTTCAAACCCTGGGCTGAAATCAGGGAAATATCTCTAATTCTCTCATAATGGCAGTATAATGGTGCCAGCTCATCCTGGCTCACAAGAGCTGATTTTGTACATCTCTCCCCAACTCTGTGTTCAGTGACTGGAATCAACCATGGTAAGAATATTTACACTGTGAAATCTACCCTGGCCAGTGTGGCCCAGTTGGCAGGAGTGTCATCCCATAAGTTAAGGGTCAAGGGTTCAATTCCCAGTCAGGGGTCTGATCCTGGGTCTGATCTTGGGTCCAAGATGTAGTATTGTGGTCTGCAGTACCCTGGGTGTGTACTGGAGGCAACCAATTGATGCTTCTCTCTCTCTCCTTTCCTCTCTCCCTTCCTTTCTTTTATCCTCAGGTGAGGATAAGAATAAAATTCAAAAGAAAAGAGTGTTTACACCATGAAGTCAAAACATGCCACAAATCCACAAATCGAGATTCTGTATTTTTTATTTCCAGAGAACTGTTTTGCCTGAAGATAGGTCTTATTTTCTCTATTTCACAGTTGAAACTAAAACTCAGAAAAGTAATTCCCTAAATGATTTTTACTTTGAAAACTACATGAGTTCTTGGAAAGGAAGGCATAATATAAATATAAGAGAATTTATTTTTCTACTCAAATAATAGACTCCAGTTGAATTCAGGTTTTCTTCATAGAAGAGTGAAAATCCTTGTGAATTGTATGCTTTCCCTTTTAAAAAATTTTCACTGTACACAACATGTTGTAATGAGAACATGTTGGCATTTCTCTGTTTCTCTTACCTTCTTCACTGAACATAAAATGGATTATAAGACAGTCTTTAAAACCTGGATTCTAGTGTCTATTAGAATGCTATTTTTCATCATATTTGGTTTTCTAACAAACATATCATTTGCAAAATGTTTCTAGCATTTGATTAATTAACCCCTGTTCTATTATTAATAATTCCTGTGATCTTGAAAAAGTTTTCCCAGCTGTGTAGTGTCAGGGATGCCACCAGCGACCTCTAAGGTCATTGCCATTCTTGCCAGCATGAAGATTCTTATGCTTCTAACCACTGGAATATGTCCTGCTGTAAAAATACTACTGCAGAATATGTCCTAAGTAAAGTATTTTAAATATAACTTTATTGAATATATAGCCTCAGAGGTGAAGTTTGTTATTTTGTTGTGAAACAAATTTTTTATTTTGTTTTCAAAGTTTCAGTATCTGAAGCTGAGGGAATTCTACTGTGAGGAAAACCCACTGTTCCTGAAG
>PVKM010025764.1:0-19761 GCA_004027735.1 Carollia perspicillata | reverse complement strand
CTCCTCCTATCCAGTACCTGGACTGCCATCTCATTTCCATCCCTTTTGGGAGCAGAGAAAGCTTGTTTCTCAGCACCATTTGTTTTCCCCAGACCTGTGTCCATCTGATTTAACCTTAGACAGCGTGCCTACAAGGTTAAGTTCTCTCTTTGGGAAGTGTTTTGCTTTAAGTCACCCTAAATTCACTTAATAACTTTTTTGCCAATAAAGGATTCTTTATTTTCAATTAAATTGAAAAAATCTTCTGTTTTTAAGTCCTTTTTTTTTTGTCAGAATGATAATCTTTTTTTCCCTTTACAAAAAGTCTCTATAACTTTGTCAGGCAGAAGCAGGAGAATTGATCTCTAGGTGAGATAATTTATGAACTGATGATTTCACAAAAAGAAAAAGAGGCCGTGCAAGTACAAAAGTGGAGATGATGATAAATTCTGAGGAAATCAGTGGAGGGGAATGCAAATTATCCTGAGAAAAATTACAGCAAAAATGTTTCTGATAGATCAATGGGGTTTCTTTAATTCAGATTTTAGTCCTCCTAAAACTTACCTTCCTCAGCTTTAAAACTTTTGAAATAAGCAAAAAATAGGAATCATTTTTCAAAACTTTTCATAAATGTGACGTTGATTCATTAATATGCAGCCCCTTTGCCTAGAGTTTCACCTCTTCATCTATCATTTCAATTATCTCCTGATTTCCTCAGGGCATTAATGACCTTGGCAAATGTTGAAAATCTACCCCTTTTATATGAGTATAGGTGTTTCAAAGCCACCTACTAGTTATTTGTGCATACCAGAGAATAGAATGATATACATGTACCATTACTGGAGATAATTTAAACACAAAATTCTGAAAATACATTTCTTATGTTGTTACAATCAAAACAATATGTATTTGGGGCAGGAGGTAAAGGAACTTTGCTATATACCTATAGCAAAAGAAACAGAAGGGCATTGTTCAAAATAAATATGGCTGGGAATTTTTGTTTTTGTTTTTGTTTTTTCATCTTTAGAGTCTCTTCTCCAAAACTTTCCTCATCAGACCTGTTACAGAACCAAATAAACTTTTGTTTATTTGTTTCAGTGGTGACATTATTTTGTTATTATCGTTTTCTTACCAGGGTGAGTCAAAAGAGAATATTTTTAAAAATCCTCTTTTGGCTTTTCCCAAAATGTATGACAACCAAAGACAACACTATATATATATATGTTTTTTAATTCAAAATTTAGTGTATATATATATATATACACTAAATTTTGAATATATATATATATCCCCCTGTTATAAATGGGAGAAATCTGTGTCTGTACGTTTATTTCCCTGTCTGTACCTTAGTTATAGGTTTCTCTGGGGGGTGGTGGGCTGGAAGAGGAGCGCGCCAGCAGGCCCCGTCCTGCCCTCACTATGGCAGCCTCAGATGAAGCGCAGCGGCCTCAAATGTTGCTGTCATCTGGTTCTCTGGAGTTTCACGTGGTCAAGATATTTGAACTGGAAGGGCTTCTGGAAGAAATCAAGGTCTACCAGGAAAGAGCTGTTGGGTACCTCCAGTGTCTTTGAGGGCTTAGAAGACTAGATTATTATCTATTGTTTACAAAATTTAAATCGCTCACAGATAGCTTCACTGGCCATAGGATTCCATCTCTCTATTAAAGGATTCTGGCCTTCAATTCTTCATTTTAATTGAAACACATCAATTATCTCCATTGAAAACAATCTGATAAGGAATCATTCATGCTTTTCTTGTCTTGTACTAAGTTCCTGTTTACTTTGGTGATGTTACTTAACATCTTTGATCAAATGAACTTCTATAAAACTAGAATAAATGTATTCTTTTAAAAAAATTGTATTGTTGCTCAGTTGTAGCTGTCCCCCCTTGTCCCCCATTACTCTCCCCTGCCCTGCCCACCCCCTCCCATATTCAGTCCTCCTCCCATTCTTATTAAATATTCTTAGAAATTATTAGATATGTAAGATATTTAATTGTGCATTCTTGAGGATAAGTAATTAAATCAAATTTCTGAAGCAATAAAACTATTGCTATTTTTAATATAACATTTAAATATATCACAAATGCAACCAAATAATTTTAAAAGCATTTACCAGGTCGCCCTGGACAGTGTGGATCCGTTGGTTGGGCATTGTCCCACGAAGGAAAAGGTCCCCGGTTCAATTGCTGGTCAGGGCACGTTGCCTAGGCTGCAGGTTCGGTCCCCGTTCAGGGCACATAGAAGAGGCAGCTGATTGATGTTTCTGTCTCACATCGATGTTTCTCTCCCTCCCTTCCCCTCTCCCTAAAACAACTACAACAATAATAATAATGAGCTAATCTAACACCTTTATTTCTTTGTGGAAATTGAGATCTTTAAGGTAAAACTGCGAGGATAATATTTATGATTAGAAAGAAGTTCCATTATGGCTTTGTCGGGTTCCTGAGAGTGAGAATTGGATTTCATTTGAGAAGAACTCTTTGAAGTTCATTCAGATCTGATTAAAAAATATTCAGGGTTACAGCCTGGTCTGTTTGGACAGACGGTTCCTTTATATGTAGGACCTCTGAGTGAACATGTGCAATCCTGGAATATACCTAGAAAGGCCAAAGATCCATTGCTTTGTAGCCCTTGGGGGTCAAGTTTTTAGAAGGCAAGGATATATTTTGTTCATCTATGTATCTTCAGGCACCTAGTATAGTCCTTAGCACATAGGAGGCATTTAGCAATTTTTGATGAATGAATGAGTGAAAGAATGGATGAGTGAATGGATACATACTTTGTTTTACTTAGCAGTTACAAGAGCTATTCATAGATCGCATGACAAACACCCAGCACATAGAGAGGAGAGAAAAGGAGACACAGTCAGTGAGCTACAGAAGTGGTTAAGGCCAGAGAGAAAATGTGAAATATTGACATTTATATGAAAAAATTCATGTCTGTGCAGGTGACTCATATCTTCTTTTCTGGTCCTTCTATTTTAAGGCAGGACTCACCCAAATACCAGAGAAATGACTAAGATGAAAGTTGGGCTCTTCTTTGTTAGGAGCAAGCATTTGATTGGAGTGAGCCTTTCCTACCAGAAACACCAGCTGAAATCTGGGTCCGAGGGGCCACCCTAACAGCAAAGAAAAGCCGCAGTCCAGAGACCTGAATGAAATATAAACGGGGATCAAAAGGCCACAAAAGGGAAGCCAGTTCAAGAGCACAGAACCATATGATCTCACCTTTAACAGGAACCTAAACAACAAACCAACCAAGCAAGCAAAATATAACCAAAGACATTGAAATGGAAAACAGGCTGACAGTAACCAGAAGGGAGAGTGGAGGGAATTTCAGGGGGAAAAGGGGAAGGGGTCACAGGAACAAATATGAAGGACACATGGACAAAAACTAGGGGGGTGGAAATGGGAAGGAGGAGCGGAGCACTAGTGGGGTGGACTGGGATGAGAGTAAAAGACAGAAAAATGTACTTGAACAACAACTGAAATAAAAATAAAAAAACCCCAACAACACAGAACCAAGGTGTTTAAGCCTGTTAGACATAGGGATCGTAGGAAACTACAATAGGTTAACAACAAGGAAAGGAAGAAGGGAAGGGCAGTCGCATCCAACTCCAGCCTGCGATTCCGTTGGAATTCAGTAAGTTCGCAGATGAGCCTGTGGAAAGATCAAGCAGAGCTGACAAATCTGTTCAGACCTGTCCCTCTGCTAATGTGCAGTCTCACGCTTCGGACTGCATGCGGGGCTTCCTCTCCTGAGCATGTCTTCGGCACTGCGTGTTTAACATATCTAAAATGGAAAATAGCTTCTCCTGTTTTTATTGTCTGTAAAAATAGTGCAAGGCTTGGAAATGGGCAAAAGAGATTGCAGGATATCTGTCTTACCAGGGGAGTGCCGGGCATGGTTTAGGGGTCTCTGGGGATTATCTAACTCTATATAAGCATGCACCTTTGATTGTCCTTCCATTGACTAGGTCATTTTACAACTTGGAAGGCTTAGAAGTTTACTTGTAGAAAACTGATGGTCATGCAAATGATTCTTCTCCATGGCAGTACAAAGGTGTTTTGTCTCGTAGACATGCCTTTGATCACTGCCCTACGGAAAAGATGACCCAACTAGTAATATTGTCCTTTATAATATTAACCAGTTTGGCATTATCAAAAACCCAAATTTACCCTAGTATATTTGAAGATCTAATTGGCTTTATTAAGCAATTCATGATTCAGGCAGCATCCCACCTATCAGCTGAAAAGGCTCTCCAATGCATTGTACAAAGTGGGAGGTTGTCATGGAAAGAAGGGTAAGGCAAGGGGGTTATCAACAAAACAAAGGGTTTGGGTCAGGGTGGGGACATCTTTTCATTGGGAAAAGGAAATCGGGTGGGTTTTTATCATGCACATTATCTTGTCTTTCTCTGGGGAAGAGAGAAAGCCCATGTGACAAATAACATTACTGGCCTTTGAACAGAAAATTCCAGACTGACTCATTAAGATTATGTTCCTGGGACAAATTGAAACTGCAATTAGATTAGGTATTAAATCTCAGTTTGGTATCATAGGCTTTTGCATCAGTGACACCATTTTGATTTTCTCTTTAACACTTTTTAGCAAATTCATTTCAGCATTCCTGATTGTCCATATCTTGAGTATGTGTGTATAAATATTACTGTTTTTTCATTAACTGATAAGTAAAATCTTTAACATATTCTATATTTACAAGAGAGTCATATTTTTAACTTTCTAAAAATTATACTAACATCCTTATTATTAATACCTCCATCACGGTAAACACTTGGTACCATCAATCTTTCCTGACTCTCTCTATTCTATAATCCATTGCTAAGTTAAATACACTTAATTTCAACTCACATGTCTACTATTAATGAGCCAGT
Source organism: Carollia perspicillata (assembly GCA_004027735.1). NCBI lineage: Eukaryota > Metazoa > Chordata > Mammalia > Chiroptera > Phyllostomidae > Carollia > Carollia perspicillata. The sequence continues at coordinate 14,886 of PVKM010025764.1, read as the reverse complement.
TCAGGCCTCAATTATTTTGTACGTGGGCTGATCCAGTGACCCAGTACTCTCCAAACAGATCTTCCAATTTTTCCTCCCCATCATTACAATCCAAATATAAAAGACAAACCTCTTTATCTAAACTCAGGCTCAGATAAACCTTGAGTTACAAATCTTGTTTGACTTCCTACTCACTAACAAATCAAGTCTCCAAACTAGCTCTTGCACAGTGCTGGTCCAAGATATCTTCTTAGCCCTTTAGTCACTGACCCCTTCTATTAGTTGTTATGGTTACCATAACAAAGCAACAGACTCTGTGGCTTAAACAACACATATTTAATTTCTCAGGGTACTGAAGGTTAGTAGTTCAAGATAAACCTGTCAGGAGGGTTGGTTTCTTCTGAGAGCCTCTCTCCTTGGCTTGTAAATGGCCATCTTCTCCCTGTGTCTTCCCATCTTCCTCTGTGTATGTTCTGATCTCGTCTTCTATTGGATTAAGACCCAGTCCTATGACCTTATTTCACCTCTGTAAAGACCATATCTCCAAATAGACTCACATTCTGAGGTACTGGAGGTTAAGACTTCAATCTGTAAGTTTGGGGAACACAACTTAGACCATAATACTTCTGTGGGAGGGAAGAAAATGGTATTTGTCAATTACCTGTCATGAGTCAAACGCTGTGTTTTACCTTTTCACAAAGGTTAAAAAATGGTTGAGAGGACTTCCAGTCAAGATGGAGGAATAGGTAAACATACTTTACCTCCTCCTGCAACCATGGAAAGAATTATAGCCAGATTTCAAAACTAATAATATCCAGAACCATCATAAAATATAGCTGTATGGAAGTCCGACAACCAAGGATTTAAAGAAGACACATTAATCCAAATAGGTAGGAGTGGCAGAGTCTCAGAGACAGGCAGAAATCAGATGTGACGTGGAAAGGCAGTGACAGCCGTGACGAGGGTTGCCCTGCCCTGGCAATTCCCTGAGGCTTCACCCCACACAATTTACAGGTGCCTTTTGTACATAGGCTGAAGCTACTCAGACAGGGAGTAAAAGCAGCTCTGCCTAACACACGGAAACAAACACAGGGAGGCTACTAAATTGAGGAGTCACAGAAAAATGGCCTGAATGAAAGAACAGAACAAAACCCTAGAAAAAGAACTAAGTGAAATAGAGATAGCCGATGTATCAGATGCAGAATTCAAAACTCCAGTTATAAGGATGCTCAGAGAACTCCTTGAATGTAGCCAAAAAATAAAGGAAGAAATGATAGTCACACTAAATGAAGTAAAGAATGCTCCACAGGAAACCAAGAGAGAAATGAAGGAAGCTAGGATTCAGACCAATGATTTGGAATATAAGGAAGAAGTAAATGTTCAATCAGAACAAAAAGAAGAAATAAGAATTCAAAAAAATGAGGACAGGCTGAGGAACCCTTGGGACATCTCCAAAAGGGCCAATGTCTGAATCATAGTGATGCCAGAAGAAAAGAGAAAGATGAAGAAACTGAAAACTTATTTGAAAAAATAATGAAAAAATTCTCTAATTTGGCAAAGGAAATAAACATACAAGTCCAAGAAACACAGGGAGTCCCAAATGAATTGAGCCCAAAGAGGACCACACCAAGATGCATCATGATTAAAATGCCAAAGCTTAAAGAAAAAGAGAAAATCTTAAAAGCAACAAGAGAAAAGCAGCAAGTTACCTACAAAGGAGTTCCTGTAAGACTATCAGGGGATTTCTCAAAAGAAATTTTGCAGGCAAGAAGGGACTGGCAAGAAGAGTCAAAGTAATGAATATCAAGGACCTAACACCTAGATTACTCTATCAAGCAAAGCTATCATTTAGGATGGAAGGGCAGATAAAGTGCTGCCCAACTAAGGGAGTTCATCCCCACCAAGCCATTACTACAGGAAATGTTAAAGGTACTTATTAAGGAAAAAGAAGAAAATCAAAACTGTAAACATTAAAAAGGCAACAAAGTCACAACTATCAACAACTGAGTCTAAAAAAAAAAATAACCTAAGCCAACAACCAGAACTGGAACAGAATCATAGATATGGGTATCATTTGGAGAGTTATCAGCTGGGAGGGGGGAGGACAAGAATGAGGAAAAGTGCAGGGATTAAGAAGCATAATTGGTAGGAACGAAATAGACAGCAGGAAGTTAAGAATAGCATAGGAAATGCAGAAGCCAAAGAACTTGCGCACACAACCTATGGACATGAATTAGGGGGGGATTGCTGGGGGGAAGGGGGGTACCCAGCATAGGGGGGCAAAGGAGGAAAATTGGGACAACTATAATAGAATAATCGATAAAATATACTTAAATAAAAAGGTTGACTTGCTATTTTCTTGAACATATACCAACTCGAATTATACTTGTAATACATTATGTCATCTATGATACCTCTCTTTAAAAACACTGGTGTCTTCTTAGCAGATGGGATATCACTGTACTCTGAAATCTCTGTTATGCTTAATTTCCCCCCTTTATGGTGTTTTCATATTCTACTTGGTTTTATGATCGCTTAGTACTGTGTGTTCCAATAATAGATTATTAATTTCTTAAAGGCAAGGCTATTATTGACACTTTAAGTACTCCCCTGAAGTATATGTCTTGTTGTCTAGAAAACATTTTTTTTTTTCAGTTAAAAAGTCAAAAGAAAAAGAAAGTTTATAAAAGAATGAAGGCAAACTTATGAAGGTTTTGCCTTGTTTGAAGGGTGGTGAGGTGTTGAGGGTAGTTGAGGCAAGAGAAGGAAGCACAAGAGAGATGTTACATAAGAGCCACAATTATAAAGCTTTTAAGTTATAGGGCAACGACGTACCACTTTGGGAACCTAGTGGTTGTAATGAAGTATTAGATAGTTTTTTTAAAGATTTTATTTATTGATTTATTTTCAGAGACAGGGGAAGGGAGGAGGAAAGAGAATGAGAGAAACATCAATGCGTGGTTGCCTCTCACATGGCCCACACTGGGGACCTGACCCACAACCCAGGCATGTGCCCTGACTGGGAATCGAACGAGCGACCCTTTGGTTCACAGGCCAGCACTCAATCCACTGAGTTACACCAGCCAGATCTAGATATTCTTAATAAATCATATTCCATTTTCATGCCTGTAAGCAATGGAAAACATGATAATTCTCAGGTCAAAATGATTTTAAAATTGATCTTCATTCCTACTGTATCACGTTGGCTTGAAGATCCTTTTTGGGTAACTCATCTTCCACAATAAACTGGGGTGTGGTTTAATGGGGTGAGTTACTGTATTTCAGCAAATACATTCTGCAATTCAGCCAGTCTGGTCTGGCTTGTGAAGCATGAAGACTTGAAGGTCTCAGCTAATGTGCTTTACACATGTCACGTTCCTGAAACTCGGCCTACAACTTGCAAGGGTGTGATCCATAACTCCACCTACTGCCACCAGACTGTGATATTTATTGCTGTGAAAATTCCCATGACAAATTTGTTTCTGTAGCACATTTACCATTATAAATGGACATGGAGCCATTGATGTGGTGGCTTCAGATACGGCAGCTCAGACCTTTATTCTTTTCTTAGAGTCTTTGGCTGCTGTGAAAATTTTAGAAGTTCCTGTTTCTTTAGGTTATTTTAAAAATAACCAGCAAATCATTCTTTGAATAGAATATGTTATTATTCAAACCGTTTCTGAAGTAAAGTTTCATCGGATTTCTAAATTTAACAAAGTGCTCTTATCTCAAAATTTTAGTCACCATCCACTTAACGTGTATTTTTCTCATTATTGAATTATTCCAGATGCTTCCTTTTAAAAGGAATCAGGATTACATGTAACAGTCTGTACAGGGACTGCTGTGGGGAGGGGGTATAAATACGACCTATTAAGGTTAAACCTTGTGAGTTCAGAGTTGCAGAGTTGGATGTGGTGAGGAGCTCAGTGTGTGGGGAGCTCTGGGCTATGTCTGAGGGACGTAGGCGGAGTTAAGAAATTGGGCTGACTTTCAGGAAGTTTACGGTCTCCCCAGGAAAGACACAAATAACCACATATAAGTTAACCACCTATTCTCAACTGGGGATAATTTTACCACAACAGGGCACACTGCCAGTCAAGATGGGGATCCCCCTCAAGAAATAAGATATGTACATGTGAAGATTTAGTACAGCGCTGGACCAGAGGTATACAATAAATGCGAGAGTCATAACACAACAGTTGTTCAAATCCAAAGACTGGCGAGATTGCCCAGAAAGACTGTATGATCAGAACACTGGGTGGAGGGCATCTGCATTTAAAAGAAGACACAGAAAGAGGGAATCACAAAGGCAACTGAGAAAAATAATAATATAATAATATGAGCAAACATCTTTAGAGCTCATACTACCTACAAAATGCTGTGCTAAGAACTTTACCTAATCCTCCTGACTTATTATCATCAGCTCTTTTGTACAATGCTTAAAGGAGGGATCAACAATATCAAGTGCCAAAGAAAACTTCAGTCCGATGAGGGCCCAAAGTGTCCTCATTGTTAGGGTGATATCAGCGACTTTAGTGAAGCCGTATCTGCAGAGTGATGGAGCTGGAAGGTAGAGTCTAATGAGTAGACAAGTGACAGGTTGGCATAGAAGTGAAGATAAAGAAGTTTGCCTTAAAAGGAAAACAAAGAAAAGGAAATGGCAGTGTTTTGATGGGAAAAGACTACAGGGAAGGCATTTCTTAGGATGGAAGAGATGGAAGAAGGTAAGCATTGCAGGTAATTGTTTACAGACCTTGAGAGATGAAGTTTCCTCAGAGATACGGAGGGGACAAGAGAAGACAGGCAATGCCTGCCTTGAGAGGCAGGGGGCGCCAGGGGCCCAGCTGAAGCAAGGTACCACTTTCTCCAATCTGTTAGGCCTTGGAGCCCCTTTTAGGAATGTCTTCTCTCTTATCCAGTTTGGATTTTTCTGAACTACTCTTTCAGGACTTTTGAATGTGACATTATCCTCTCTTACCAGGACACAGTTCTACAAAACCAAATCGCATGAGTAATAGACTACCGTCTGTCTCCCTTCCCTGTTCCTACAACCCATGGAGTTCAGTGCCTGAAGGAAAAGCACGTAGGGTTGGATGGACTGCGACCTATTCTTTGTGGCGATATTACCATAGCGTGTTAAAGTACATCGAACATTTCTTTCCACTAATACAATGCTACTAGGGAATAAGTTTTCCTTCCCCAAATATTTTTCTACCTCTGAATCTTAGTCTGACCCAAAAGGTGTTTTCCACGTTATTTCTAGTCCCTTATTATTTAACCATAAATATTGAGTATCTGCAGCGTACTAGGTCCTGGTTTGTAGGACACACGCAATGTGGTCTGACGCCTGAAGATCTCAGTCTGTAGGAAACACAGGTGGGTAAATAACCATTTCAAATAGAAAAGAATAAGTGCTTTAATAGGTGTAATATGTAAAGTGATTATGCAAGGTAGTAACTACACCTCCCTATCCCATAAAAGACATCTCATACTCAAATACTGAATTACTTTTACTTTATCAAGTGGGCTGTCAAGAATAGAAATGCTCCCTCTCTCTGCCTGATAGATTTCCCCCCTCTTTCTTTCTCCCTTTTCTCTCTTTGGTTCTTACACTGCCAGTTCTCGGCATGAGCTCCTTTTATGTTCTGAAATCCCAGTTAAGGGACTTTCTTACTGATTATAATGGCATAGGTCTGTTTTCACAGCTGTAATCTTAAACTTTCTTAATAATGCCATGTTTTAAACATTATTCTGCAATGCTGGAAGGTTCGAAGGTGCTCAAAAAGTAAACAGTCGGTTCATATAAAAGGAAGAGAACAGTGTAATATAAAACTTTCAACAATTTGTATCAGGTCATTGGCACTTCATTGAAAATCTCAAGCTCTGGAGACAACAAAATGTTCCCCCAAGGGGAACTAATTCACTGGACATGCATATACATTAGAACCAGATGAAGGTGATGTGGTGAAATTGGAAAGACAATTCCTGGGCTTGCTAGAAGCTGGAAACGGAGCATTTGTATTTGTACAGGATTCTTTGGCCTTGGCAAGAATCATTTTCCCAGCAGAGCAGATTTGGGGAATTTGCATTTATGTTCATGATCACCTTTGACATCTGAGACTCTGAGGACTTGATATCACATACTATTTTTATTATAAACAGAGCTCCCAAGCAGTTAAGCTGAAATTGCCACTTTGGTGTTAACAAGAATGGTGCCACATGGTGAGCATATGCTGTTTGTGAAAGTAAATGATGCTTTAAGAATGTTTTACTCTCGAAAGCAAGTCTACTAGCAGATAGCTGTATTGAAGCCCTGTGTGTGCTCTCAGGACCGTCATAAACAATGTCTACAGAGTCAAGGTTGTTACTGGAGAATAAATCAGGGAGCTCTTGAATATTTGGATGGATATATTCACCATAAAGCATGACAGATATTTCTTCCTATGTTTATCCTTTTAAAAACATATATACTTCACTTTAGGCCTCGATAGATCTTTCAGATGTTATCTTAATAGGGCTTCTTCAGCACAGAGGTGATTTATCTCTTTCAATGGGGGGATTTACTTAAATCTGCTATTTATAAATTTAGCAGTATTATAACTGGGTATAGAATTTTTTTTTTGCCTTGGACAGGCTGAAAAAAAAAAAACTCCCTAAATTAATTAAGCAATTTAAATGGTGAATAATGCTATTTCCCTATGCATTTGCTTTGTAAGTTAAACTGATGATGATTTAATCTTTTTCCCAGTTTCTTTTGTCTACAAAACTAAAGGTCCACTTTTATGAAAGATTTTCCTTTGTTTTGTTTTAGAAAGGAATTTGACACCTGAATGGTAGTGGTAATGAAATTCTCTGTGGGTTAGGCTTCAAGAGTGAAATATTAACATGAAGCTAATGAAGTATTAACAAGTAAATTGAATTCATAACAGTAACCGTTTCCCCATGTTATATGTGGTAACTGTGGACTTACGTATGAGTACTTCGGAGCTTTGCATCTGATCACTCATAGCCAGCAATGCCTTCCTAAAAATAAGGCAATTGGGGAAAACGATAATAAATAATTTTATCAGTATGAGATTATGAATCCCTTAGCTGTCACAAGACTTTCTTTTTCCCTCCAAGCAATTTATTTTCTTTGAGAAGAACTAAAGTCCTAATGTGTTATAACCTCAAATTTCAGTTTAAATATGAATACAACTAAAATCAAATAAGGAATCCCACTTCCCTTCTTATATTCCCTTCTTCTCCTTCTTCACAGGAATTGGCTACAGCATAAAAGCTGCCAGGTTAATCTTGCTTAAATTTGTCTCTCAGCAAATAACTTCTGTGCACAGACCGCTGGAGGACCCTGTGAGGCGGGCAAAGGAGTTTAGGTCTGGTGCAGAAGTAAGGGAGGTCTATAGACAGTGTCAGAGCAAGAGAATGATAATATGCAAATGCCTTTTAAGGACAATTAGTCTGGAAACCAGGAGTAAAATGGGTATGACAGATTGAAAAGATAGAGACAAAGAGAGAGTGTTTGTATCACATGGAGAACCCGACATCAACTCGGAAATTTCCTTTTTTTTAACTGGTATGGCTCAAGGCAAATTACAGCAGAGAAAAGGCCTTTGGGCTCACAATAAGGAGACTCTTGGTGCCTCTAAGAATGTATTTTTCGGAAAATTATGGACACCGCTGCCACCTTAAAGAGAATTTGCAGAGGAAGTTTCTGGGCATGTAAAGAGATATAATGAGTATAGGAAATGAGAGCTAGGGCAGAAAATGAAAAAAAATTAAACAGTAGCCAAAGGAAGAAGCAATACTATTTCCACTCTTTAAAAAGCCATGAGCTACTCACTACAATGAAAAGAATAACACACGATGAGCATACGGGTCCTCAAAGAAGCTGGTGGCTTTGGGAGGAATTCTAATTGCTGAGAATAGAGATCCTGAAACGTCAATTCCTCAGCCCAGGAGCTCCTGAGCCTGGGGAGTTCACTATTAAATGTGTAGGCATATTTTGCATTTTTGGATTCAGCACATATTTCTATTTCCCGATGATGCAGTTTGCGGATGAGTCCACTTTCCCAAGTGACAGAGGTTTCTCAGGGGCCATAGCAGAGGTAAACTAGGAGATCCTTTGGTTTCCCTTTCTAAAGACAGGTGGGCACCAGTTCCTTGTTGCATAAAGAAACTGGAAGAAAAGCATGAAGGAAAAAGAGAAAGTTCATTCTTATTTTCATGAGTTAAGTTTTGTGGCCACAATTTCCCCGTAGGGAGGAGAATCCATAGTATCAGCAGCTGTTGGGAATTGGGGTGAGGTCCAGGGAAGGAAACTGAAGGAAAGGATACTTGCAAGAGTGTATGCAAAATTGAACTAATTTGCCTACAGACCAGTGGCTCATATTTATACCAAGAGTTTCACTGCAGTTTAACTGCTTTAGATACTTAGTTTCAAAGACATAGAAGTTGACCAGCAGTTTCAAGAATTGTAAATATGATCTGAATCTAGCTCCCTCCCTTCACCCAAACTGAACTTGAACTCTTCTATCACTAGGAGTAATCACTTGGATGTTAGCTTTCAGGCGCCAGACATCGGATCATGATCAACAGCAGCTCTGCCATTTAGGAGAGGGGGCTGCAGGTGAAAGGTGAAAGGTGAGAGGCACATCTCACTTCCCAAGAAAAACAAGTATCTTCTTCAGTCTAATGGGTTGGTTGTGTGTGTGTGTGTGTGTGTGTGTGTGTGTGTGTGTGTGTGTATTCTAGCTCTTGTTCCTTTTTATTAAAGAGCATTTATACTTGGAACGATGATATACAAAACTCTAGTTGATTATGTGTTTGAGAGGTTGGTCCTTAAAGACAATGAAGTAAGCACAGTGTCTGTTTTTCTCTTTTATTGCTGATCTTTAGTCTTATTGAAATTCTTCTCTATTTTAGCAGTCAAAATATAATTTAGTTCATAAATGGCTTAGAGAGTTTATTTTACCAATCTTTTCTAGTTATGGAAAATGTAATATTTCAAAGACAAGTATCTATCACAGATCACAATTGATGTTGAAACACAAATGATACATTTGTCAAATTGCTTCTTCTCCCTGGTGCTTCTTTAGAGACATATGAGTACAACAAATGGAAATTAATTCTTATTATATGTAAGTTTTTCTCCTTTTCTCTGAAATGCACTGGTTTCTTATAAATTTGAACATTCCAGGTTTTGTTTTTTCTGGTCTTCAGTACCAGGCTCTGAACTCTTATCTCCTCCACCTCGGCTTTTCTCCAGTCCTGTTGCTGGGGCAATGTAACATTTTCTTTTCCTCCTTTTGAGAACTTGTCTTCATTGTTGCTCCTCTTGCCTTTGCCTCTGCCCTGTGCTTTTGTGTGAACAAGCTAGCAAATCTCTTCACAGTTTATTGGAACTGTGCCCTGCAGTAAGAGGAACAGTGAATAATAGTGTCTTAGGTACCTTAGACTGAGTGGGGGACAATCACTCGATACAATGAGGTCAGAGGAATCAGACAGATGTGGATAGAGATTTAAAAAGTAACAAACATTTGGGATAACATTGAAAGTGTGTGTGTGTGTGTGTGTGTGTGTGTGTGTGTGTGTGTGTGTGTGTGATGTGCTATCGAATTGGCTCTGACTCCTGGCAAGCCTATGAATGAGTGATGTCCACAGTGACTGTGTTTAAACTATCATTACATTAAATGTCTAAAGACCAATGGGTTTCATTTGGGGGTTGGCATCAGGGGAGGGCCTGTGATGCTGCACTTCTTTTTAACTAATTAAATTTACTGGGATGACACTGGTTAGTAAAATTATTTAGGTTTCAAGTATACAATTCTATGATATACCATCTGTATATCACACTGTGTTCACCACCCAAAGTCAAGTTTCCTTTGTCTCCGTATATTTGACCACCTTACCGTTTAGCACCTCCCTCCTACCCCAACTAAAAAGCTTCTGCACAGCAAAAGAAACCATCGATAAAAACAAAAAGGCAACCAACGGGATGGGAGAAGATGTGTGCAGAGAACGCCTCCTACTGGGCTTTAATTTTACTTTTCTACTCACCAGCTAGGTGACCCTAGGCACATCCCTGAGCTCTAGTTTCCCTTTTGGGATATCTGCATCATAACAGCCTGCTGGGGTTATGGTAAAGAAAGTGTGAATCCTAATGCAAAGAGCATTTTGAATACCATTTATTTTTAAGACCATATTATGCAGAACTGTGTAAGAGAATGAAAGCTAGCCAGACAAGAGCCGTGGGGAATCTGATTATTTTTCTTTCTTCCTTGATACTTCAAACTTTGCAAGGGAGCACTAGACTTTACTGTTTGTTTGGTTTGAAATGTATTCTTTTTAGGCACAGTGACAATTTCTACTTACTGATTTTATTAGCTTGACCTTGCTTCCTAATCCAAGTACTCACTTCTCCTTTGCTCTCTAAATAGCACATTCTTTCAAAAACCCCAGTCTCATTTTCTCTTACCTTGGAGATAACCATGGTGCTATTTTTGCTCTGGTTTGTCTTTTACATTTGAATACGGTAACAATGCCAATCCATCCTGCTGGTGACCTCGAGCCCCACCTGCCCTCGAGCACTGCTCCCTTGTCAACCAGTCTTCCTCAGTCCTCTAGGTTTGTCAAGGCAGTGAAACTCAGGTTCAAGGCAAGCTCTCAGGTTATGGACAGGATGTTCTTCACATTTAGCAGGGCGGTTCCAAAGGTGGCAGAGAAGGTGTCGTGCCATTTCTCTCTTATGTGCCCCTGAAGGAGAGAATGATGAAAGACATTAAAATGAAACCGAGAGTTTTAACTTTCATTCTCATGTGTAAACATCCAGGGGATACCAGGAAAGTGGGTAATTGCGGATCATTAGAAAAGACTCCTATGCGTTTCAATTGCCATGTTCCTGCACAGTAATTTATGTCAATTCTTACATTACAAGCCTTGTGTGTCCCTTTGTTAATTTATCAGCTAACAAAATATGTGTTTGCTGTGACAGTTACATTTTTCACAAAGTTTAGGTTCCATCAAGCTCTTTTCTGGGACCCATCCTGGAACCTTTGATTTTAAGAAGCCAAAACAGATGGCTTAAAGATTTTCACTTTGGCATAAGCATTGCCAGAGTTTATTCATTCTTAGTGCTATTCCTCGAATGTCATTGTTTCTCCCTCTGCGAATAATACTTGATACCAGGCTGTCTTTAGTGAACCAGTGCTCTCTGGGCCCTTCAGACCGAAGTCTTCTATAACCACCAGCATTTCTTGCCACCTCCTTCTCAGGATCTCCTTTTCACCCCAAATCTCGCTCTACCGTCTGGCTGTAATAGAAGTTAAAATGTAATAGAAGTTAAAGCTGGCATTCTGTTCTGGACCTCTGATAACTCCCTGCTGGCCCCCAGGTTCCAGACGACCACCTGTTAACTAGTTGATTCTCTGTCTCGGACCCAGTTAATCTCTTACTATTTCTTTGTCCCGGCCCCCGGCAATTTTCACCCTCTGCTTCTGTGTCCTTGGCTCCCACTCTCCTGCTCCCTGCTTGTGCCGCGTGACCCCTTCTCTTCCCACTTTGTTACAAAGGTATTTAACCACCCACCTGACCCCTCCTCAGAGCCCAGAATTTGGAAGCTGTCTCCTCTGGGCCCACGCGTGTCATAAAGGCTTACTTGGCCACCCCAAATCGTGTAGAATCCATTTTTCCACAACATGGCCACCTAGCAATCTTCAAGCTATTGATTGGCCTTATTTTAGTTTGAAGTGGCCCACCCCCCAGGCAGGTTTTCTAGGAGACCGCTGAAGGTGGGGTTCTGATCTGTCCGGTTCAACTCTGTCATCCTCTGGCCACAGCCTGTCACTGGGGCTCACCCCACACTCGGTAGTCCTTTTGGTGGCCCTGGCACAGAGCATTTACAGACTGGCTGCTGGAGGGTTAAATCAGCTGAAAGAATGCTGTGTTTGTTCCACATACATTGTGCTGACACCTAAAGACTGAGAGATTTCATATGAGATTTATAACTTCTCTTAACACAGCAGAAGATCGGACACTCAGGTCTCTTTTTTTCTTGTCAACAACCTCAACTCTGCCCACCACTTCTCCAGTGTAGACAGGTCATTTGCATTTAGTGACTACTTTACTCATATATTGTGGCAATTGCCTTGTCCCAGCAGGCGTTTGAACTTCCAGGGCAGGTTCCGAAGTTTAATCAAGTAGGTGTAGTTTATGTGTGTGTTGGGGAAGGAGGGGTGACGTCTAATTTCTTTGATGAATGTCTCACAAAAAGAATGGGAAAATCTGTTTTGATAGAGAGATCTTTAGTAGGTATAGGTGAAAATGGGTATGTTTTCTTCCCATTTTCATAATATGTTTGCAGGAGAATTTATTTTCCATCAAAGAGAAACTTTCCTACAGTTTAAATTGCAGGATGGTGGACTCCTGAATATCTTAAGTAAGATTACTATATGGGGGAGTATATTTGCATTGTATCAGATTGAGTCTAGAAAAATTACTATATATAAATATTCAAAAATTTACAAGTATTAATGTATAAGATGCATGTGTTTTGTGCGTGTGTGTATATAACTTAATGACTCATGCTGTTTCTTTATTTTATTATACTTAAGAGGGGGTTCCAGGGCAAACACAGATACACTGTCATAATGATAAATTATATAGTTTAATTCAACTTCACCCATGATAACTCAATTCAGATACATTTTACAAATGCATTGCAAGAACAGCTTTTTCATGTTTGCTACTAATTCTAGCAGAAATGCCTAATTATAGCACAACATTAGCAAAAAAGAAAAAAAAAGAGGTTTGCCTGGGGAAAAGGCTTTAAGAGTAATCAGTGCAAAACAGAAGTCTCTTGCTGGGAATAATGCAGCCAGCCAAGGTTTCTGTGCAGGTTTTTTCTCCCTTGTACTGCCTGGGTGACCTCTTCTTCTCATCCATCACTTAATCAGAAAATCAAAAGACAGCAAGCTGCAAGACAGACTCTTGTTCAAGATAACCCTGTGACTTAACAGGTTACTGAATCTTCTGTGGGAGTCCAGCTGACCAAGTGACTTCTTATATTTTGGGATTTATCATGAACCAACACAGCTCCGACTGATGTCACAGAACTTGAGAGCACTGTTCCTGGATTCATCTTCAGGTGCAGCTACTATATTCTGTTTTCTTCCAGAACTCAAATGAAAGACCATACCTTTAAAATATTTTAGATAAAATAGGACCTATTATTTCCTAGGAGCATATGTATATCTTCTATTAATCTTAATGAGTTAGGGATATCCTGAAAAGATCACCCTAACAAGGTAATAGTACTGAATATTTTGCTGAAAAAGAAATGGATTTTCTGTGGGGTTTGGGGAGGAGGTAGGACAAAAGCACAAAAGAAAGACCTCCATAGCCCTTGCCAGCTGGTTGGAGTGTCATCCTGTACACCAGAAGGTTACAGGTTCGATTCCTGGTCAGCACCCACACCTATGTCCCTGGTTGGGGCAGGTACAGGAAGCAACAGACGGACATTTCTTTCTCCCATGCTGTCTCCCTCTCTCCCTCTCGCTCAAATCAATAAACATGTCCTCGGGTGAGGATTAAAACAAAAAAGAAAAACCTTCATAAATTAAATGGTTTAGAAATAAAGCACATAAAATAGGAATATTTTTATTCCTTTTATATTTTCTGAGTATAGTTCTGCCTGCAGATCCACAAAATGGTCCAAGTACAAATACATCACATTTGCTTGCTGTGATTAAATTTCTTTAATTACACAACCACATTCGATATGTGAGACCGATGCATCACCTCTTTTTTTTGTAATTATTGTTATATCCGTGCTCTATAATCAACGTTCATCACAGCTAATTAGCGTTTCTTCATCTGTTGTTTCTGAGATCTGACATTCCCAGAGTTCAACTGCAAAATTCATTTTTAAACATCTCTGGGATCTGGAGAAAAAATAGAAAATTTTAGGGCTGTATTACTCACAAATGGCTTTTTGAAATTTGATGTACTGTGATTTCCTTTTGTCATTGGAGTTAAGTTGTCATTCTTGGTGCAGGCGACCAAGCCCTGCTCACGATGTCGCAGGGTTCTGTGATGTACAGGTGCACTCCTGTGGGCCAAAGGGGCTGGCACTCGTTCATATTCCTACAGATTTTATCGATTTTAACATGATACCTGAGGACAGGTATTTTTGTTGTAGTAGACTGACATTAATGTTGATTTCTAAAAGGAGTAGAATTTTGCAAGTTTATCTCATTTACAGGTTCAGAGCTCATGTTTATTCTCAAATGCAGTTTTTGTTCAGCAAATGTTTTTAACTATGGACACTGTTAATGCCAAATTACAGTGAAAGGAAAGCTAGTTCAGTTTCAGCTAGTCTGTGACAACACCTTTAATCTATCTAGAAGTTCATTGGAGGCCAGAGCTTTCAACTTACTGCTCTGCTTTCCCCTCTGGGTATCCCCCATCTCCTGCAACCTCCCCCTTCTTAAGGCAGTTGTCGCCTTTGAGCTCTGAAAGAAGACTAAGCCTAAGTGGAGGTCAGACATTCACTGTCCGTGTAGATGACACCTTCTGTATTTCGTGCTGTCCGACCTTATTTTCATCATCTTTTTTTAATCTACATTCTCATTGCTGCTGTTTGTGCCTGTATTTTTGGACTGAGACATTCCCTAATAAAACCTGGGTTATTGAACGACCGTTGTGTTTCCTGCTCCTCAGACATCACAGTGCATAGAGAACCTGTGCCAGTGAAGGTAGAGGGGTGATAGAATCTGAAGGAGTGCCTGAGGAAAGAGGTAGGTGAAGCTTGATGGGAATAAACACCTCAGTGAGATTTGGGGGCGATTTGTTACACAGCAACCCAGTCACACAGCTAATAAGTAACAGGGCCAGAATTGGAACCCACTGTTA
>PVKM010025763.1:0-19774 GCA_004027735.1 Carollia perspicillata | reverse complement strand
GGATCCTCCGGCCTGCACCTAGAAGACGCGCCCCTTCCGTTAACACTGAGGCCAAGTGACCTACACTTCAGTGACCCCGCCGCACCTGGATCGGCGCTTCTCACGGGGGAGGGGGGAAGGGGGGAGGAGGTGGGCCCCGCCTCCGCTCTCCGGAAGCCCAATCGCTTGGACACCTTGGGCACGTCCCGCTGACGGCCACGCCCCCAGCCGACGGGGTCCCGGGCGTCTTTAAGACCCAGTGACTGGGCCGCGTAGGGGTGCGGGGCTGTGGAGTGGGATTTTGAGTCTTGGACCCTGAGGCTTCTCTACGCAGCCGCTTTCCCCAGGCAGCCCCTGCGCCTCGCGGCGCCCCCCACCTGCGGCTCCACAGCTCCCGCTCGGCCTCACTAGCTCGCCCTCCGGGCTCGGGGCAGCTCCTCTGGGAGCCCGCAGGGAACTCCCGCCCCTCGCGCTCCCGCGGCCCCCAGCGGGGTCCGCTGGGGCCATGGTGCCCTCCCCTGCGAAGTCTGGATCCGCGCGGGGGGTGAGCGAGACGGAGTCGCTCGGCCCCGCGCCCATGGGGGCTGCTCCGCTGGCGGGCCTGGGACCCTCAGACGGTCCGGAGACGGCCGCCGAGCATGTAGAGGTAGAGTTGGCGGGGCCGGCGGGCGCCGAGCCCCCTCAGCCTCCCGAGGGCGGCTGGGGCTGGCTGGTGATGCTGGCGGCCATGTGGTGCAACGGGTCGGTGTTTGGCATCCAGAACGCCTGCGGGGTGCTCTTCGTGTCCATGCTGAATACCTTCGGGTCCAAGGACGATGACCAGATGGTCTTCAAGACAGGTGAGGCGCGACACCCGCCGCGGCCAGCCCCGGGGGAAAGGCGTGCCTCCCCCCCCACGAAGGCATTCCGCGTGCCAAGTGTGGGTCCACGCCCGTGTGTGCACCTCGGAGGGTCCCCGTGTGCTTAGATGTACGGGCGCTTCTCTTACGGGTGAGGGTCGCTCTGTGCTAAATACAGAAAGCACAGGAGGCAGCCAGATTAGGGGTTGGGAAGAGGGAAGGTGAGCGGTTACTTTTTCCTGTCTTGTTGTCATGCTTAAAGATTTACCAAACTAGATAAAAAAGGTGCAACTCAACATTGGGGTGGGGTTGTAGAGCATTATTGTGTGATCCCTTGACTGATTAGGTAAAAAACAAGTCCAAGACCTTCTCTGTAACTCTTTTACGTACATTATTCACTTTACCTGCAAAGCGGCGCTTGGTGAAATCAAGTGTCTTGGTGAGTAGCAGAAGGGAGATAGAAGACACATCTTATGACTTAAAGGGCCAGGTGATTTCCATTACTAAATCAGACTCGTTCCCTGGCACTTGGGGAACTTTATATGATAATATTCTTTTTTTAACTTTAATATTAAAATTATTTTTCGAGTGAATATTCCTTGGGTCTTTAGTGTGCATATAATGAATATGTAAGACTGCTGTGACAAATTCTAAGGCAGAGATAATGTTGAGAGTTTTTAAACCTTACAAATATCAATAGTATTACATCTATCATTCTGCAGTTTGCTTTCTTTTACTGTGCTATGCCTGTGGTTTATCCATATAATACTTCAATTTGAGCTGGTAGCTTAAATTTTCTGTTTTAACTTATAGTTTTCCATTATATGCTATATTATACTTTACTTATGCAGTGTCCCTTTAAAGACATTTGAAGTATTTCCAAACTTACTATAAACAATGCTGCAGTGAATATTCTTGTATGTACACTGTCTCCTTGGGCATGTGTTAAATAAGATACCATATTTACCCTGGAATTTCTGTTCCATAAATAGCTCTTGAAGCTTCTGTGTTATGCAGGTCACAGGGCTAGGTACAAAAGTGTTAAAATGTATTATCATATACTTACTTTGTAAGGAAGGCTACCATTAAAAAGTTTAGCAGGCTGTATATGCATCTGTAATAGTAAAAACATAATTTTGTGTCTTTTCTATATGAGTATCAGGTATCTGGGAGGGAAAAGCTCAAGGAGGCTGAATTGGCAGTGTTACCATTTTAACACTAGTTCCTTCAGCATTTAGCATATTCTTGTCTGGGATTACAGATTTTTAATGCAGTCAAAACAACAAGACAACAGCCTTTCATATATTACTGTTTTTGCAAACTCAGGTAAGTTAATTCATTGCTGTCTGTGGCCTTCCTTCCTTCCTTCCTTCCTTCCTTCCTTCCTTCCTTCCTTCCTTCCTTCCTTCCTTCCTTCCTTCCTTCCTTCCTTCCTTCCTTCCAGATAGTGAGCAACTGCTGGAGAAAGACCATAGCTTTGTTGGGGATCAGAGTTTTGCAGCGTTGAAGCCTCTGCCTACCAGGTTCCTACGGGCTACAATATCCCATTATTGGATAGCTGAATGTGAGGGAGGGGGACTGGACTTGCTCTCTTGACCTTTTTGAAACTCCGTATTTTCAGTTTTCATGAATATCTTCCTCCATTTACTCAGTTAATTCCTTGACAACTTTCAGTCATGTCTGAGGGTGTGTGTGTGTCATGTAAACAATTACACGAGCATGCCAGTTAGACACTGAAGATCTTTGTGCCTAGCTGCATGACTGCCGTGCCCTTGCACAGAGGTGCCCACTTCAGGATTAGTGGAGACAGAAAACCAGCCTGTGTTCTAGCGGCCTTTATCTAATTCCTGCAAAGGGGCCTTATGCATTTGTGATGGCCCTCTGCAATAGCAGCTTGATCTAATGTCAGCCTTTTTTTGGACACTGTAATACATGTACAACGGATACATTTTAAGATAGGAGGAGGAAAACGGATTTAACCTTATCTATGAAAAAAGGGCAACAAGATAGTTATTGGGCCACTTAATGTTGAGGTACCCCCTCTCCCCTCCCAACAGGTGTTTCATAGAGTCCATCGTCTATAAAAGGCACTGAAGTATTTGAGAATAACGGCTTTGATGTTTGGCTTTCCACTAATGCATCTGTGCATTAGTCATCTGTGCATTAGAGTCATCTGTGATCGAACGTATGCAAGCTTAAGTACAATGCAAAAAACTTCTAGACCTGTTCAGCTTTTATTTTTAAAAGTTTTGGTTCATTTTCTATTATCTTATTCATGATTGATAATCCCAGCATTCGAGGGCAATTAATTGTGTCCATGTTTTCATTAGTTCTTTCATAGTGATTAGTCCAAGGATACCCTGGGAGGTTGTGGTAAAAGGGGTACTGAGGTTTTCAAATGATGGTTCATATTTCTTGAGAACTTCCTATTTGCCAGCCCAGTGCTAAGCACTTCACATGCATTCCTATTTAAACCTTACTGCAACCCCATGGGATAGGTTTTACTTGATATCTTTATTTTCAGATGTGGAAACTCAGGTTTGCAGACTTGAAGTAAACAGTGGAGCCAGGATTCAAATTCAGATTTATCTGATTCCAGAAGCTAGGTTTTTAACAATTGATCGTATTGCATTGGTTAGATAACATTCTGCTAATACAATGTTCTTTATGTTTTTGGTTAATTTAAGCGTTAGCAATTGATTGAGTACTACACCAGGAATTCTGGTCTTAGAAGAGAAATCTGGCCCTGGCTGGTTTGGCTCAGTGGACTGAGCACCAGCCTGAGAACCAAGGGGTCACCAGTTCGATTCCCAGTCAGGGCACATGCCTGGGTTGCCACCAGGTCCCCAGTAAGGGGCACACAAGAGGCAACCACACATTGATGTTTCTCTCCCTCTCCCTCTCCCTCAAAATAAATAAATAAAAATCTTAAAAAAAAAAGAAATCTGAAAGATCAGGGTCCCTGTTTCTCCCCCCAAAAAACAAACAAACAAAAAACCCTTTATTTAAATCTGGGAAAATAAACTATAAAAACAGCCATGTTTGCAAAGTCGCAGCCTTGATAAGGACAGGCCTTAGACACAGCACTGGGCTTATCAGTTCCAAATCTCTTCTGTGCCGGAGCAACTGGTTCAGCAGAGATTCAGTTGGGTCAGACTCGGTTTCCTGATTCTTTCTCTCTCTCTTTTTTTAAAGATTTTATTTTATTTATCTTTAGAGGGGAAGGGAAGGAGAGAGGGAGAGAAATATCAATGTATGGTTGTCTCTCATGCGTCCCCTGCTGGGAACTGGCCTACAACCCAGGCATGTGCCCTGACTGGGAATCGAACTGCGATCCTTTGGTTCGCAGGCCCGCGCTCAATCCACTGAGCTACACCAGTCAGGGATTTCCTGATTCTTAAGATGTGGTCAAATAACTCAATCCCATGAAACACAAAATACTTATCTGACACCATGAAGGGTTCTGTGTTTTGTTTAGTTTTTTACTCCTGACCCTAACCTATCCCTGAAGTATCCTGGGTTCTGGAATTTGTGAGATTCTTCTAGTTCTTCTGGATACTCAAAAGAAATCTGAAAGATCAGGGTCCCTGTTTCTTGATCTTACTTGGCTGTCGATAAACAATTGCCAGTTGTTAATGGTTCATGGAAATAGATTTTTGAAGTGTGGAGAAACAACATCATTTCATATGCCACTCAAACAAAAGGCTAGGGTTTCCCTTGAAGACCCACGCTCCTTTACCATAGCAGGACAGTGTTTCCAGGAAGAGCTGAAGGGCAGCCAACCTTTCTCAGGCTCACTTCTCTGTTTCACGGCGCTCTTAGCTCTTAGGTAACTGATAATCCACCCCAAAATTTCTTAGGAAAAGGCCTGAAGACATTCAGGCACACTAAGATATAGGTGAGTTTACACGTCTTAATGTTACTCCTCATTCATCCTCCAAGTATCATTCATTGCCAGGTATCTGACACCCTCTGTGCAGGCCACTGGAGTTGGGAACTGAGAGAGACGGCTGTTCCCAGGGAGCTTTAGATCTGCTTTGGGACACAAACAAGTAAAAAGACAGATAAAACACTTTCCTGAGGCACTTGCAATATCCAGGACCCAATCTTATTTTAAAAGGCTGAAATTTCAGGGAATGGTGGGGGCTGGAAAAGGCAATCAATGACCTCTTTCTATATGGTAATAAATCCCACTGTGTGAAATTAAGACTTTGGAAAGGGAATCAAATGGAACTGCAAATTAGGCAATAGAACCAATGAAAAATGTTGAGGGCATTGCAGCCCCTTAGTGGTAACGCAGCTGGCAATGACGGAGTGCTCAGAGGTACACCTTGCACTTGCTGCTGGGTCGGTTATATCCGTAGAGGGAGCAAGCTGAGCTTGAGTTGTCTCTTTTGAGTTAAGTACTTACTTATTCATATGAGCATGCTTTATGCCTGTGTGGTGGGGAATCATACACTTTTGGGAAAATTAAAACAGAGACCACAATGAACTGGAATGTTGTTTTCCCTTAGAAATTGCAACTTGCCTTAACTTAGCTATATTCAAGAACTCATTTTTAGTTCCTTCATGGAACTGATAAATAGTGTAGGGTTTTTCATTTTCTTGATGCAGTGCCATGAACACTCTCTGGGATTTTACTAGGGTATTAATTTAGTTTACTTGTCTGCTTTTTTCCTGCAGAAAGAAAAATGTTTTAATGGTATATGGACTTTAAAAACATACCTATTTAAAACAAGTGTGTTTTCAGAATCAGTATTTAGGGTAGGTAATGATATCCTTTTGAAGAAATTATGCCTTTGTGGTCCAGAGGCGTGGTCAAGAAGGCCTTACTTCATTCTTTAATAATTCCCCAAATGTGTTCTTTAATAGCCTTTCTTTCTTTCAGTTTATTTTGTTTTTAGAGAGACAAAGGGAGGGAGAAAGAGAGGGAGAGAAACATCAATGTGTGGTCGTCTCTCATGCATGCCCCCACCGGGCACCTGGCCCACAACCCAGGCATGTGCCCCAATTGGGAATTGAACCAGCGACCCTTTGGTTCGCAGGCTGGTGCTCAGTCCACTGAGCCACACTAGCCAGGTAATAGAATTCCTTTAAGTTAGAGGTCTGTGGTTAAATTAAGTATGAGAAACACAGCACATTATTCTCCTCTTGGATATTTATAGTAGAAAACAAGGTATTAAAAAATTCGCTAGTTTTAAAGAGAAGTGGACTGACTATCAAAAAGATTTCAAAAGGTAGACTTTTTGGCAAACAGTCTTTAAAGGAGCTGTCTTTCCTGTATGGAGGTAGATTGCTCTTTAAGATGGTTATAGTCACAAAGTAGGATTTTCAGTTGCACTTACTGGTGAATGCATCTCGAAACACCTCTCAATATAGTCTCACTAGTACCTCTGAAATTTCAAGTCAGTTAGGGCTTCCTGAAGGTTGTAAAAACAGTTTTCACATTTACAGCTACACTGATATCTACATATGGCAGCTGTGTGCTACACCTAAACTTACAGGAGGTTTTAGCTGTAGTTCAGAACTGAACTGTCTGGATTTAAGCTAAGGGTTTTTTGGGGGAGGAGGGGGAAAAGCTGCTTGTAATCTAATAATTTCTGTATCTGAGCAAAGTGTTTTTAGTAGCGGTGCTTTCTATGGTGGATGAATGATCTGGTTCTTGGTTCTAAACATCTTTCACTATAAATACTTGTTATTTTGCATGGAGAAGTTGAAAGACTCAGAGAAGTTACTTATGGTAGCTGTTCTACTTGAATTTCCTTTATTCTTCCCCATCTTAAAACACCCAACCTTTTATGCCATGTGAATTCATCTAAACTGCCTGCTAAAAGAAGTCATTAGACCACAAAAATCGTTCCAGGATTTTGTAGTAATAAAGAAATGAGTATGGTGTGAGCATTTCATATTCCAATTCTAAAATGTTTCTGATATCAGAGCAAGACTGAACAGTGCGAATAGTGTATAGTGAGTTCTAATTAAATACAACCATATGAGTATTCCTGGGGTGTTTTTATCATGGGATTTTTATCAATAAAAATAACCATCAAAAGAACCAAATCAAGCAAAAATGGAGGCATAACAGGATAATTGCTAGAGAGATTTTGAGGTGTCATTTCATTTATTTAGTTTAGTTTAGTTTTTAATTGTATTTTTTCCATTACCATTTATTCCCCCTTATACCTTCTTCCACTTTCTGAGGTGTCTTTTAGAATAGACTGTACTCCGTGCTCTTGATGTGATATGCTCTATTTTTTTACATGGGTCCTTGTTGAGCCCATCTTGGATTTCCTTGAGGCTTAGTCCCAGGCTGTGTACTTCCGTTTTTCCTTGGCGTCTCATATGCCCCATGGCTCTAGCCACTGTCTTAGGTCATTTTCAAATCTTTTCTCTGTGTTTGAAACCCATACCTGCTATTTCTGGACAGTTTCATTTGGATGTATAGGTACATCATACTCGACTAAAATGAACACATTTTTAGCCACTCCATATAATCTTCACCTACCACCAAAGCAATAGCATATAAAAAATAGACAACATTTCTTGTACATTCTCTTGGTGTATGACACTTCTGGTTGCTTACGTCAGAAATCTGGAATTCATCTTAATTTCTTATTTCTCCCCTTTCCTTACATATTTTGTTAAATCAGACCAAGTGCTTTTAGAGTGTTTACCTCTGTAATGCTTCATAAACCCGTCCCTTCTTTTCCTCTAGTGCTCTGTCTTCATGTCTTCATTACTTTTGGCCTCATTTATTGTCATAATTCTTTAACTGATCTGCCTGTCCTTAGTTCTACTTGTACACCTGAGTGATTATTCTAAAACATTGGACCATATAATTTTCTGTTAAAAAGCCATCAGTGATACCCATTGGTTCTAGGACAATGCCAAATCTACCAAAGGCCTTCAAGCCCTGCCCTTGCCTGGCCCTCCAGCCTTGCTTCTCAGCTCTCTCCCTTCTTGTTCTTTATGCTCCAGCTGGGCTGAAGGTCTCAGATTTTCCCGTTTGTCCCGCCGTCTTTGGCCTCTATGCCTTTATCTGTGTCACTTCTGTCATCAGTGGGTTTTTAGTCCTCATACGATTCTGATAAGACAGTTGGCTGTTTTATTCCTTTTGTGACGACCCTGTGATATAACAATAATTTTATGCAACTTGGGATGTTTTGTTACATATTTGATGAACTTGGAATGTTTTAGGGGTAGTATGAATTCAAGTGAATTATGAATTAAACTTAAAGTGGAAGACAAAGAACCAAATTTCAGCCTCTTCTAATCTAACATTATGTGAAAGGCACTTTTCAGATAATATATATTTGTTTAAATGATAATCTGCATAGCCTTTACCATAAAGAAAGAGCTTTCATATACATTAATTTTATATTGTATAGTAATTGTATATTAATTTTATTTTTTCAGAATAGCCTCATAGAATGTCATTATCCCCACTTACAGATGAGAAATTTGTGACTTGCACAGTTTAGGGTTGGGTCACATATCATTGTTTATGTACCTGAAGTTGAATTTAACAACATCTTTCTAGCTGGGTAAAAAATTATACTTGTGTTAAAGTTGTCTCAAAATATAGAACTCTGCCTTTTTCCCCTCAGAACTATTCTACATATTTACCTATGCATTCTCTAGAACCTTATCAGAAATCCTGTGACATTGTTTCTGCAATAGAATACTGCGTAGAGTTATCACAACCCAACTAGAGGTCTGACCTCATATTCAAATTAAAGAAATGAACTTCAACAGAAACAAACTGGGCTCCAAACAGTACCGAACGGTCAGCCACCACAGCTGTGAGCGCACAGGAACTGTGGGTGTTTTTCATGGCAGTGATTCAGAAGGGAGCAACTGCGCATTCCTGGGGAACAGCCAGCCCTTCCCAGACTGGAGTGTTGGAGGAAAACAGTGCTTCCAGGTGCACATGTACCAAATGTGCATCTGCAATACGTTCTTTGCTGAAGTATCTTCACTAACAAAAGTAATTTCCCACTCTGCATGTACCTGGATACTAGAACTAAAGAGCTGAGGGGATGACTTAGCTTA
Source organism: Carollia perspicillata (assembly GCA_004027735.1). Taxonomy (NCBI): domain Eukaryota; kingdom Metazoa; phylum Chordata; class Mammalia; order Chiroptera; family Phyllostomidae; genus Carollia; species Carollia perspicillata. The sequence continues at coordinate 10,904 of PVKM010025763.1, read as the reverse complement.
CTGTCAAGTTGGAAGTTTTTTTTCCTTTCACCAATTTTTAATTATGGGACTACATACGAAATGCAGGTTTGAAATAATGTATATGGACCAAAGCAGTGTTTCTAACCTCCTCTGTTCCCTGTTGATAAACATAAAGATCTTATGGCCCCTGAAGTGCACATACACCTCCACAGGTAGTTTACCTTCTGAGTGAGGATCCCTAATATTCAGAAGATAAAGCCAAGTATTTGTCCACCAGCCAAGATTTTGTCACTTTATTTTTAGTTATACTTTGCAGATAATTAGGATTCATTTTTTTTTCAAAACAAAATTATAATAATGAATTTTTTAAAACTAAATGTGCTTCCCTGGAACTTCTGATACGCCCCTCTTAGTGAGGGGGGGACTCTGCCACCCCCGTCCTCTCATGCCCTTACTTGAGAATAACAGACTAGAGTCTTAAGTTCAACTCTAGGTATGTTTTTCTAAAACTAATTAGTTAAAGCTCAGTGGAAGGTCAGTCAGTGACTTAATTACTGGATAAAAGTCAGGGAAATGTGCATTGCTCTGCAGTTCAGCTATTACCCTTTTTTTTTTTTTTTTGCTAAAAAGTACATTGTGTCAACAGTGTTGTGCCCTGGCTGGTGTGTCTTAGAGGACTGGGCACTGGACTGTGAACCAAAGGGTTGCCCGTTCAATTCCTAGTCAGGGCATATGCCTGGGTTGCCTGGGTTGCAGGCCAGGTCTCCAGCATGGGGTACTCGAGAGACAACCACACATTGATGTTTCTCTCTCTTCCTCCTTACTTTCCCCTCCCTCTGAAAAAAAAATCTTAAAAAATAGAACTACAGAATTAAAAAGAAAACAATGTTGTGCTGTGTTCAGAATGTCAGAATTTATTTTTATGAAAAACTTAGACTGGATCCCAAACCAAATTCTGGGATTTTATAAGAATAGAGAACTGCTGTTCATTAAATGGAGATATTTATTGACTTTTCTGGGTAGATAGGTATTGATGCAAAATTGAGTAGGATAGTCTAGTGATTGTTTTTAGTAATAAAAACCTTTTCATCTTGCTTAATTATCCTTTTTATTAGTTTTGACTTTATGTTCCAATTTCAAATGGTAATATCTCAAAGTCTTCACAGTTGTCAATAGTTGTTTAAGCAACAACACTCCACAGAGCTAATTGATGTTTTAGTGCAGATGGGGGCAGCAGGTTGCCGTTGTTGTCCTGTAGTGTTATAACACTGACCTTGGGCAGCAACACCCCTAACTTTGTAGTTATCCCTGAGTGCCAGGTTTTTGGGTTTCTTATTTTTTGTTTATCTGTAGCTTCTAATTTTCTGTGTTGAACAAGTATTGCTTTTATAATAGCAAAATTTTTACTATTTAAAAAATTCACCATTAGTGTTAGAAATACCAACTTTCATGACTGTAGTAGTAAACTTGCCCTAAGAATAAGCCATTTTGTAGGAATAAATGATAGACATGTGAGTTTCAGGTGTAGTAGTATGTTTTGTCTCCTACTTGGAGAAAAATGTTGGTCATGGAATAGACTGGAACTGGCAGAGAGACCTTATTTTAAATAAGATCAGATTATTTGGCCACATTTTGGTTTTGGATCAAAATAGAGATATGTAATATCAGATGGACAATCATTAAGAGCTAAATCGTGGTACTAATCACACCTGATCCCCAGCCAGGCTCTACACATTAGATTATTGTAGATTTTTTGCAGGGAGAGTAGAGAGGGTAGAGGATAGAGAAGGACCAAAAGAGGTAATAGACTCATATTTGTGTTTGTATGCATAATTTTATAGGAAGCATTAAATCTGGAGTTCGTAAATACTTTCTGATCTAAAGTTGTCTCATTTTAGTGGTTCTTACGTGTTTCTGATGCACAAGTTAACTTGTATGGGGAGCAAAAGCAAATACACCATTTCCCTCACATTTTGTTGCTGGCTAGCAGAAAAAAAAAAGCTCAGGGTTTTTGTCTGGATAAAAAAAATGGTTGTTTTAAATGTTCCTTTAGATCCAGGACTTCTGGCCAAGATGGAGGTGTAGGTAGACACACTGTGCCTACTCACACAACCAAAATTAAGGACAACAAAAATTTAGAAACAAAAAAGCAACCAGAACTGACAGAAAATTGAACTGCACGGGAGTCCGACAGCCATTCATCTAGACCGGTAAGAGGGGTGGAGTTGGTGGCCAGCAGAGAGGGGTTGCGGCAGGAAAAAGCGGTGGCTGGTGGACCTGGGTGAGCAGGTGGTGGCTGGCAGACCCTGGGTTCGGGGAGGCAATGAGCAGACCCAGTGAGGTGCAAAAGGCAGCTGGCTGACTGCAGTCACACATTCGACGCAGATAAACCAGGTGAAAATGGGCAGTGAGATAGACCGGGCAACCCAGGGCCCCAGTGCCAGGAAATAAAGCCTAAAAGCACAGATCCAAAACACTGTGGGGGTTGAGGTACTGGGAGAGACTCCCAGCCTCACAGGAGAGCTCATTGGAAAGACCCACAGGGTCCTAGAATGTACACAAGCCCACCCACCTGGGAACCAGCACCCGAAGGGCTCAATTTGCTTGTGGGAAGCAGCAGAGGGGACTGAAATCCGAGAGAGAGCGGAGCAAGCGCCATTATTCCCTCTGTGACCCTGCCCCCACAGACCCAGCAACTGGGTTGCCCTGCCCTGGTGAACACCCAAGGCTACATCCCTTATACGTAACAGGCGTGACCAGACCCACCCACCCCAAAAGTGGCTGAAATGGAAGAACAGATCAGAGCCCCAGAGCCAATACTTTTAAGCGATCAAGAGATAGTCAACCTATCAGATGCACAGTTCAAAGCACTGGTGATAAGGATGCTTATAGAATTGGTTGATTTTGGTCACAAATTAGATGAAAAAATGAAGGCTACACTAAGTGAAATGAAGGAAAATGCACAGGGAACCAATGAGTGAAAACTGGGACTCAAATCAAAGGAGTGGACCAGAAGGAAGAAAGAAACATCCAAACAGAAAAGAATGAAGAAACAAGAATTCAAAAAAATGAGGAGAGGCCGAGGAACCTTTAAAGACACCTTAAAGACCTCCAAGACACCTTTAAATGTTCCAACATCTGAATTATAGGAGTACCAGAAGGAGAAGAAGAAGAGCAAGTGTAAACTTATTTGAACGAATAATAAAGGAGAACTTCCCCAGTCTGGCCAAGGAAATGGACTTCCAGGAAGTCCAGGAAGCTCAGAGTCCCAAAGAAGTTGGACCCAAGGAGGAACACACCAAAGCACATCATAATTACATTAGCCAAGATTAAAATGAAGGAGAGAATTCTAGAAGCAGCAAGAGATAAGGGGACAGTTCCCTACAAAGGAGTTCCTATCAGACTGCTGATTTCTCAAAAGAGACCTTACAGGGGAGAAGGGCTGGAAAGAAATATTTAAAGTCATAAAAGGCAAGGACCTACATCCAAGATTGTTCTATCCAGCAAAGTTTTCATTTAGAATGGAAGGGCAGATAAAGTGTTTCTCAGATAAGGTCAAGTTCAAGGAGTTCATCACTACCAAGCCCTTATTACATGAAATGTTAAAGGGACTTATCTAAGAAAAAGAAGATAAAAAACATGTATAGTAAAATAACAACAAACTCACAATTATTAACAACCACACCTAAAACAAAAGCAAAAACAAACTAAGCAAACAACTAGAACAGAACCACAGAAATGGAGATCACATGGAGGGTTAGCAACAGGGGCGTGGGAGGAGGAGAGAGGGGGAATGGGTACAGAGAATAAGTAGCATAGATGATAGGTAGAAAATAGACAGGGGGAGGACAAGAATAGTATGGGAAATGTAGCAGCTAAAGAACTTAACAACACATGGACATGACCTGAACAACACATGGACATGACCTAAAGATGGGGAATGTGGGTGGGAGGGTGTGCAGTGTGGAGGGGAATGAAGGGGGGGAATAAAGGGGGGGAATGGGACAACTGTAATAGCATAATCAATAAAATATATTTTAAAAATATTCCTTTAAATCAAGAGATTTAAAGTAATGCTTTTAAATAATTTGAATCTTAGATCATTGTATTTAAGGGCCACCTGGAAGACTTGTTATAAAACCTGAGGGTTTATCCTTTCTTTCAAAAAACTTGTGTCTGTAAAATGATGATCATTTACAGATGACTGACCTTTTTCCAGAAATGCTGTGGAATCCTCTAAGTCTACTTGAATCCAAGTAAAAAGAAATCGTGATAATTTCAGTTTTATTGGTTTGGAATTTGTAAGGATTTGGAGAGGGATTTGGTTTATCTGCATTTATTTGTCTTTTCACATGGTCCTGCAGATGTAGCCATTATTATGAGCCTCCCTAAAGAATATGCTCCTTTCATGTACTTTTTTTTTATCAAAACCTAGGAATACCAAACTTTAACTCTTTTACTTCAAATTTACAACTGAGGCATATATTAGATGTGATCAGTACAGAGCCACAGTCCCTTATCTGAAACTCTTGGGACTATATATATTTTGGGGTTCAGATTAGTTTTGGATTTTGAAATGGTAATCAGGTATATACACCTGTGTTTTTTAACAGTCCCAAGGGAGTCTGAGGCAGCACCGTGCAGCTGAACACATTGATACTTCAGCAACAAAATGTGTGGGTACTCAGAGTGAGTGGGACGAACAGAGATCATAAATGGCCTCATGTGAGTTCAGATTATGTTTTGCTTCCAAGCAAATGTTGTTACCATCTTACAAAATACTTTGGTTTTGGGGTTTCATTTCAGAATTATAAATAAGGAATCATGGATTTAAATATAATTATTTAATTTGTTTTCTGTTTCTCAGTGAACACTCCTTTTAAGGGACATTTTTCTGTATCATACACTCTACACCTGTGTAGTGTACCTACTTAATGTTTTCATCACGTGTGGTGTTCTACATTACTGATTGGTTGCCCTGGGCTATTCAACCAGGCCTCTTTGCTGGCTGTGTTAATTGTAAGTAGTGTTAGATGGTGTAAATAGCATATGTGTATACATCTTTAAATGGATTGTTTTTTTCCCTTTTGGATTGCTTCCTTCAGGTGTACATCCAGAAGTGAGATTACAGTGTCAAGGGGTATGAAAACTTCATAACACTTGTTACACATTGCCAGCTTGTTCCTTTTTGTTTGTTTTTTTTTAAAGATCTTATTTATTTATTTTTTAGCGAGAAGGGAAGGGAAGGAGAAAGTGAGGGAGATAAACATCTGTGTGTGAGAGATACATCTGTTGGTTGCTCTCCCACACCCCAAGCTGGGAATCCAGCCCACAACCCAGGCATGTGCCCTGACTGGGAATTGAACCCGTGCCCCTTTGGTTCATAGGCTGGTGCTCAATCCACTGAGCCACACCAGTTAGGGTGCCAGCTTGTTCTGTAGAGAATTTGAATCAGTTTTCTGTGCCCCAGAAAGATGCTGGTTTCCTGAAAACCCTACCAATGTTAGGTTTATTTTTTTATCAACTTGGTAAGTCCCAATAGTATTTTTAAAAATTGGTTTTAAATCAAATTTCATTGCTTTTAGGGCTATGTGTTTTCCCAGTTTTCAAAGCCTTTAAAAGCAGCGGATGCCTTGGCAATTATATGTAATATCTGGAAATATAGAGGACACATACCAGTGAATATATTAGAGTAGAACTTCTTAGTCCTTAGATTCTCTCCCTTGACACACCTTGGCAGGTGGGACGTGCCCTTGTTCCCTTTCCTTTGCTCTCAGTGCAGGTGTTCATCAAGGACTTTCTTGGGATTGGGAGTGGTATTGGAAATGAACCTTCTAGAGACTTAGCCATGAGTTAGTTCTTTGTGACTCTTCCAGGTGACATCTTACTCCCCAGAGGCTTGGTGTACAAGAGCATTCCTGTCTTCTTCTCTCTCTGTGCTGTTATCTTGCCTCATCCTCCTTGGACCTGGCTAATCCTATGAAATAGCTTTAGTTAATTAATCTGGGTGTATGTGTGTTTAAAATTATTTTTTGCTCTATTGATTTTTAAGAGATAAATCATTTAATTTACTGAACACAGACTGTGTACTAGGGGCCATGCAAGAAACAAATGAATTTGACTTAATTCCATATTATTGAGAGGTTATGAAGGAAATACATAAACAACTCTAAAGCAACATGCTACCCATGTTAAATGCAGTGTAAGTAAGAGATTTTAGAGGAAGGCAAAGTGACTTCTGACTGAGCCGACCAGGGAAGGCTTCGTGGAGGTAGCTTCTGAGTTGGGCTTTAAAGGATTGGTAGACTGTCCTCAGCAGATTTAGCAGAAAAAGGCATTCCATGTGAGAGTGCAGGGCCTGGGCAAGGGCTAGTAAAGTTTAATAATGAATGTTTTACTGTGCTTTCCTATGTAGTTTATATTATCTTGTTTTATCTGTTCAACGATCCTATGATAGAACTGCTATTACATACGATCTTCATGTTGTAGATGGGCACCTGAGAAGAATAAGTAGCAGGGCTGGATTTGAACTGAAGTCTCTGGCATCAGGAGCCAGGTCCTTTGTACTAGACTATACACTAGGCTGATTAAAAGAATGACAAGGAGTACAGTTTGGCTAGAGCCCAGAATATGTAAAGTTATAGAAGGAAAGTCTGGATGAGGATGGTAGAGCTGGGGAATGGAAGTTTCGAATGCTGAGTTAAGCAGTTTGGGCATTTAACAGACAGGCAATGAGAAGACGATGAGGGTTTCTGAAGTGTGCCTTAAAAAGAAATGAGTGGGTTGCAAAAGGAAAGAAATAAGAGGAGATTTGAGGTGCAGGAGAAGTAGGAAGGAAGGGACAGATGTGAGACATTTCATAGGATGGACTGAAGGAATTCTGGCAAATGATGCTTCTGGACAGGGACCCGGAAACAGGTGGTGCCTGTGTTGGAGACTGCGTCTAAACAAATTTGGAACGGGGAGGCCTCGCCTTTTCATTTTGTACCGTGCCCTACAGATCATGTAGACAGTGGTGGGTGGTGCCATTGATAGGATCCAGGGTCCTGAAGAGGAGGAGTTGACCAAGAAAGGCTGACTCAGACATCGGACATATGCCTGTTAAATGCCAAAAGAACATCAGGGATGATGTCAGGCAGATAACTGGAAATGTAAAGGTGAAGCCTTGGAGTGAAGCTGAGGCCAGAGGTGAAACTTTGGAAAGCCCATGTGTCTCTAAAAAGAACATGATTTAACAGTAGAAAGCAGAAATTCTGTCTCAGGCAGACCTGGGGGCTGCTTCTAGGTCATTTAGTTAGCTTTCACTGAAATCGTCTTATTTAAATTAAAGGTAACAAAACTTTAGTCTAAGAAGTCTTTCCAGCATTTAGATTTCTCTGATTCAGATTTGCAACTTTCCAAAGGAGGGATTGTATTTTTACTATCATTGTCTTAAGTAGTTCCAAAACTTAGTCCTAGACTGTCATTTTTTCCTTTTTGCTTTAACAGGACCTCTGAGAGTATTGGCATTTATGGTTTCTTTCATTCATGATGTAGTTAAGTCTTAATTTTCAAGATGTTGTAGGCCAAAAAACAATGGCAATAGCTTAGAATTGTTTCAATTAATGTGTGTATTTCTAATTTAAATGAATTGACAGTGGCGGCGAACTTGTTCAACAGGCAGGTGGTGTTACGTTGTAGATCAGCCTTCAAGGCGTTTAGTAACTGAGTCAGCCACTTCATTCACAATGCAAAACCAAAACAGCTCACTTCAGCATGGGCTCGCTCTTTTAAAAATTGCCTAGGAAAACTATTAGAAAACTAAAATAAATGAAGTTAAGTTCTTTTTTGACCAGTGTTAGGGTGCAACATCGTACACTTTGTTGAGAGACGTGACTTACTGCTGTTGCACACTAGCGTTAGTCATCTGAGGTTTGGCAGGTGGAGGAGGAAGCTGTCTGTCTTGTGTTTGCTGGCCGGTAATGGAGCAAGTTCCAGTTCAGATAATAACTAGTTACCTGGCTACACACAGTTGTGTTTTGCCTTAATTTCCTGTCACACAGTGTGACAGTGAGATTCAAGATAATAGAATGTCTAAGTGCTTTGGATGTATGAGACACAACAGATGTGTTATCGAGCAGGCTGGCCCCGTGTCTCCGTGTGGGCGTGTGTATTGACTCATGTGCCGTGCTGTAATCTCTCAGAACTCCGGTCCTGAGTTGCTCTCTCGTGATTGAAGCCCAGCGAAAGGTGCTGCAGGTGCAATGACCCCGCAGGAAGAACCAGTGAAAGCAGGGGGTGGATGAAAAGGGAATTGATAGTTGTGTAAAAGGAGGGTGTCTGCCTTATTTTGTAAGCCAGGGCACCCTTACCCTTCCAGTAACTGTTTCATTTTTAATATCATTTAGCTTCATTCACAAGGTCTGTATTAGAGCCAGTGCCACGGTGTAAGGCAGTATTTGACCACGCTGGCTGCTGTGGTGCTGGCTGGAATGGACTGAAGCACTGGCTTGCTGACAAGTAAATTTGGTATCTAATAGTTATGGGGAGAAGAGGAAGAGAGAAATTTAACTAAAACATTTCCTTCCTTGGAGTTCGAGTAACAGAAGCCACGTAGTCTTTTAAATCCCAGGCCAACACACCAGACAGAAAGAGATCAGGAATCACAAAAGAACTACGTGTGTTTTTTTGGTCTTCACTTTCAAGCACACTGTTTTCTATAACTTAGAGTTCATTTGTTATGTGTATGCTATAATTAATTTTGTGTATATGGTAGTTGTTTTTTATAACTTTGATTAGGAAACAAATTATTAAGCCACTTAAATGAATAAGCAGGCTATTAATTCTTTTTTGGAAAAAAAATTAGGTAAGAGTAATGCTTAATCCAGTTAAGCTGTCCTTTTCCTCTAATTCATCATAATGACTTTGGTTGTCTGGTGGCAACTGAGAATGGGTTATGGAAAAACGTCAAGGCAATGTAATCTCTATTATTTATGGTCACTTAAGGGGATAATCATTGGTCACTAATCTTCGGATAATTACTCTATTTAGTTGAAAATAATCCTCAGTTTTTTGGAAAGCAAGCCAGTGAGTTAGTAGACCCGTCAGAATTGATCAGCTCTTTTTTAAAAAAGATTTTATTTATTTATTTTTAGAGAGAGGAGAAGGGAGGGAGAAAGAGAGGGAGAGAAACATCAATGTGTGGTTGCCTCTCACGTGGCCTGCACTGGGGACCTGGCCTGCAACCCAGGCATGTGCCCTGACTGGGAATCAAACTGGCCGTCCTTTGGTTCACAGCCTGAGCTCAATCCACTGAGCTACAGCAGCCAGGGCCGACCAGCTTTTTAAGTCTAATAGTAAGTGAATGGAAACTAGTTGCCTTCAGCCTTATCTTCCCTGTATTGTAGCATGATCATTTTATAATTCTGGAGACTGTATACGAACAGCAGGGAAATACATTAACATACTTGTCTTGTGGTTTTCAGGTAGGTATTCATAGTCTTACCTCAGCTGAGGAGTAAAAGAAACTGCATTAACAACAGGTAAAGGCTTGTGGCCTGAGTATGTGTTTTGGTTACTAAAATTAGATAAGTTAATAACATTATAAAATTTGTCTGACTGTAGATTGTTTAGGAAGTGAGTCTTTTGGTAACAGCAATTTCATATATTTATACATTAAATAAATATTTTGAAGGAGTCAACATTATATAATATAAGTGCTGTATTTATTAGGTGCTGGGTGTGGGAGTGGTAATAAAGAAAAATATATATTTCAATCCCAAAGGAATGAAAAAAAATGACAAAGTCCTTGCTGTGTTCTCCTCATGGGTATAATATCTCAAATGCAGACCAATGCTCATCTTTTGGAGTTTGAGGTCTTCATTAGGTTCCCAAAGCACCTTTGTCTTTGAGAGCAAGTGAGATTGCTGTGCATTTGGAATGAGGGACGTGCAGTTTATCACAAAGTATTGACATTTTGATAATAACAATTCACATGCTTATGTAGGAGATAAAACAATTCTACTGTGTATTGTTTTCACCCAGTTGAGTGGGATTTGTGTCATAATGAGAAGTAATACCATCTATGGGATTGAATTACCATAGAACTAAAATATAAATCAGGGCATTTAGAAAACAAAGGCAGATTTAGAAATCTTGACTAGCATCCATTTTTAAAGACTCTAATTATTTTTCAAAAGTTAATTTTATTGGGGTGGGGAAAAAGTTAATTTTATTGAGGGATAATTCATATGATAAAATTCAGCAGTTTTACGTGTACAGTTTGATGAGTTCTGACAAACGTGTGCAGTGTTCACCCGACATCACAGCGACGACACGGCCTTTCACAGTCCCAGTGTGTTCCCTTGTGGCCCTTTGCAGTCAGTCTCTGCCCTGCCGCAGCCACTGGCCACCACTGGCCTGCTTTCTGCCGCTATCGTTTTTCTTTTTCTAAAGTTTTCTGTAAGTGTAATAATACAGTATGTTGTCTTTTGTGTCTAGCTTTCGCTCCACGTGATGCGTTTGGGATTTGTCCATGTTTTGGCATGTATGGATAATTTATTCCTTTGTATTGCTAAGTAGTATTCTGTTGTATGTAGTAGTAGTCTAAGTAGTATTCTGAAAAATAGTATTCACAGTTTTTTTATCCATCCATATGTTGGACATTTGGCTTGTTTTTGGTTTTTGCCTTTTGTGACTAGTGCTGCTGTGAATATTGCCTCTAAGTCTTTGTATGGACACATGTTTTCATTTCTCTTGTGCACTTTATTATTATTAATTTTATTCTGTATGCTTAGCTGTATTTTTAATTTTGCAAGAGGATCATATCTGTATTTGAGGCTAAGAGAAACTGTGACTGAATGAGGAGGTGCAGTAGTGGGAGTGGGAGGACGGTGTTCCCTTGGGTGAATGGCAGCACTGGACATCTCGCCAGTCAAACAGGGTTGAGGTTTCCCGTTTCAGAA
>PVKM010025762.1:0-19744 GCA_004027735.1 Carollia perspicillata | reverse complement strand
AATAGGAGCAGAGCTACAGAAATGGAGATCACATGGAAGGTTAGCAACAGGGGAATGGGAGGAGGAGAGAGGGGGAGAAGGTACAGAAAATAAGTAGCATAGACGCTGGGGCGAAAATAGACAGGGGGAGGGCAGGAGTGGTGTGGGAAATGTAGAAGCTAAAGAACTTATGATACATGGACATGAACTAAAGAGGGGGAGTGTGGGTGGGAGGGGGTGTGCAGGGTGGAGGGGAATGAAGGGGGGAAATGGGACAACTGTAATGGCATAATTAATAAAATATATTTAAGAAGAATATATATATATGAAATCAATGTCTGGGTGGTGTGTCTGAGTGGATTGAGCAACGGCCTGTGAACCAAAGGGTTGCAGGCTGGATTCCCAGTCACAGCACCTGCCTGGGTTGCTGGCCAGGTCCCCAGTAGGGGTCTTGTGAGAGGTAACCACACATTGAGGTTTCTCTTCTTCTCTTTCTCCCTCCCTTCCCCTCTCTATAAAAATAGATAAATAAAATATTATATATTTTTAAAAAGAATATATATAGTAAATCTAAAGATTTTCCATTATTTTTATTCTAATATTGCAAGCTATTTTAATTTCCTTCATTCTTTCTCAGTGGAAGTTATTGAACACGAGAAATGTCTTTACAATAATGTTAAACATGCACATATTGGAACCTACTATGTAATTATTTTTTGATGTTCCTGTGGGTATACCTTGTCATTTAAAACTTGATATTTGATTAAATTCTTGCCCCTTAGCTCTGATGCTTATTTCTATGTGACCTTATACATTTTCCCCACCATCCTTCAAAGACACTTCATTGTTTTTAGGATAAAGTCTAACAATCATCATGGCCTGCAAGATGCTTTATAATCAAATCTTTGCTGATCTCAGATCACACACACACACTTATGCTCACACTCAATTCCTCAGGTAATTGTCTCAAATTCATCATCACTCTATAACTTTTCTTTATGATCATCATTAATATTTATATATGCCAAAATGTTACAGAACAAAAACTGAGGTTAGGCTGCCTGTTGCCGCAAAGGCCAAACTGGTGCTGATGCAAAGGAAAGAGGTTTCTTTGGGCGCCACACAACCTGGAAGAATAGTGGACTCCCATCTCAAAGACCTGCTCTATCCTCCTGCTCAAGCCTGCAGTACTTACAGGGGTGTGGAGGGGAGGGCTTTTTTCCTAATTCAATGATCTTTTTTTGCTTTTTGGCGTTTTCTGCGAGTATTCATTTATCTCTTTTAGCTTTCCACACACTCTGGCCTTGTCCATTCATGTCTCCAACTTCGGTGTGCTCTCTGTAAGAACCTCCCCCTGCTACCATCTTGGCCTATAGTCAGAGACTCCCCTGGCACTCCCAGTGACTGTTTCACTGTTACAAAACTGTAAGCTCTATGGAAGCTGACATATATCTAGCCCTTTGCAGAATATACCAGGTACCAAAATAAGTATTTTTCAGTTAATGACTGGCTTGGTATACGTTTTAATTTTCTTTCCAAATGAGGTTATATTTTTCATAGTGAACTTGGAACCTTTTAATATCCCCCGTGTGGATTATGTCTTTCTACCTAGATGATAACTTTTATGTACATAAATTTAAATGGTTAAATTTAATTCTGGCATTTTGAGGATCGATCCTATCCTTCAGACTTCTAAACTTTTCCTAACCAGGCTCTTGCAATTAAATCTAATTATCATGCCCACATACTTTACTAGGGAGGGAAGTTCACTCTTACCCTGAGATTGGTTTTTCACTGATATTGCCAATATTTAGCCTTACCTTACTCCTGCTACTCACACTTCTTTCTTAGGCTCCAAAGACTTGACTTTCTAAAGTGATTTGCCTGCTTGTGACCTGAACTTACTTAGGTATATTAAGGCAGTTTTCTCATTGTCCTGTTTGGAATCTGTGGGTGATTTGGTGATTCACTGACTGCTCAGGTGTTTGACCTTCTCAGGCGCTCAGTCTGTAATGTGGGCCTTGTTTGACTTGAGTTCTAAAATTCATAACAACGTTGGCTTTGTCTTACCTGATTTGGCCTCAATCTCTGGTATTTTGTGTTTCTCTAAATTGTATTAATGCATCTGGTTCTTAATAATACAGTTTTGGTTTTCTGGTAAAGAGGAACCTCCAATACTCTTAAATATGTTGTTTTTAATAAATGGTACCTCAAATCACTTTTGGATGGTAACATATAAGTAATAAACAAACAATAATGAAATATGCTCCCTGACCTTTAGTGAAGCATTAAATATATAATCAAATAGAACTCATTGCTATGCAGCCTGACTCCTGTAAAGGTTGCTATGTATAGCAAACAGACATATAGTACAGCAAGTTAAGTATATCCCAAATAATATATTTATATATTTACTCATACTAAAATATCATTCATTGTTTATCTGAAATTTATATTTAACTGGGAGCCCTGTATTTTACATGGCAACTCTACCACCATATATCATGGGATGTTAAAAAAAGTATAAATTTATTTTATAAGTAAACCAGAATGAGCAAGAATCAGGAGATATGAGTTCCTAGAAGGAAATCTTGCTCAGCATCATTAACCACTGAATGCTATTGCTTTTGAAGTAATCATTTTGCAACATTATTTTCAAAATTACAAGTTTATTCGCCATGATTTACTTAAAACTCTTGTATTTAAATGAGCCCTTGAAATATCTACATATTTTCCCTCTTTAACTAATTTTTACTATTATAATATTTGTTCTTATCTGTTCTGGGATTACCTTTGCCATTTTAACCACTTTTTACTTTTTTGTCTATTTGTTTAGTAAATAGGTATTTACTATTTCTTATTTAAATTTAATAATTTTTTTCTTAATTCATTTTGAATTTTCAATGAATTCTTGTCATTTATTCTTCCTAAAAAAGACCCATAAATCAACAATATATGAATTAGAATAATACTCTATTGATCAATGACTATAAGGAATATTTTAATTACATCTCCATAATGTATGAATTTGAATCATTGATTGCATAGGACAGGTAAAATTTTTGATCCCCAGTTGTTCCTCCTGGTTTATCTGCATGCAAACGTGGGACCGCCTGGTCTGCCAGCCACTGCCTTACAGCATGTCCTTTCTGCCTCAGCTGCCCATCTCCTCCCCTCCTACCAGTCTGGATGAATGTTTATTCTTTAACTCCTTGGTTGTCAGGATTCCATACAATTCAATTTTCTGTCAGGTCTAGTTATTATTATTAGTTTTTTAAATTTGTTGTTGTCCTCCTTTTGTTTGTGCAAAGAGGCAAAGTATATCTACCTATGCCTCTATCTTGACTGGAAGTCTTATATGTTTCTTTTCAAAAGGGAGAGAATCGTTTAAGAAAAAACAAAAACAAAAACATCATATTTAAATTATCATTTAGGGAAATATTTAATGAATAAAATTTCAAAATAATGAAATATAATAAAATCTATTTCTGTGAAATATTTGAAACACCAGGCATATTTATTCATAAACAATTTAGTTTTTGAAAATATAAAAATTTAAGGCACATTTGGTTAATATTGCAGTACGTCATTGATGTATCAAAGATAGTATAATTATAACAATGATATCATTAATTATTTGGTGAGTACTTAGTCTGGACCAAGAATTGTACTTGGCATTTTGTCTACATGTATTATGTTTATTATAATTCTATGAGATAAGCACTATCCCTCCTGCTTTTCCGAAGAAGAAATACTTACATTTATTTCTTAGCAGTTATTTTTTTTCAATTTAGAAAAACAGCTAAAAGTTCTATTGAACAAAACTATATTTAAACATGTTTTTGAACAATCAATGTTTCATGTAATATTTTTTGCCACTGTCACTCCTTGCCTTTTCCTGGAATACCAGCTCTCATTGCTCCTTTGAAAGGAGATAGAATGCTGTATTGCAGAGCATTGTCTGCTAGCACAGTCATTAGATCTGGATTTCACCCCTAGTCTGTTAAACGCTAACACTAATACTGGACAAATTACCAGAGGCTTCATTTCCCCTTATAAATATGGATATACAATGCCTGCACCATAGCACTTTTGTAGAGACTAAATTGCATAAAGTGAGATATACTTAATGCCTGATGTATACTAATTACCCAAAACTGGTAGTAAGTATAGTTATTTATTTAACATACTGTGGGCCACATTTTTCCTGGCCATGTCTTTTCTCCCTTGGTGCCACCTTTTGCTTTAGTTTATATTGAGTTGAAATTATATCTTGATAGCTTTCCTTAATTGTTTATCTCTTCCTCAGTTGTTTCAGGTCCATTTTGCCTTCTTATGTTCTTAGCTTATCTGTTTTTCAAGCTTCTAATCAGCTAGACAAATAGACCATTCTATTACCAGGGGATTTCTTTAATCCAACACTCATTTTTCTTTGTCACACTGCAGAAGCAGAAAAACAAAATGACCAACTAGGAAGCATGTGTTTGACAAGTGTAAAATATCCTGTGTGATTATATTTTTCTAATGTGTAAAAGAGAATTCTCACTACTTATCCCTTTGGGAGGGTGGCTATAATACAGAGTGGGAAAGACAAATAAATCAATTACAAAAAAAGATTATTTATAAAAAGAATTTTAAAGGGATTAAAATGGTTTGAAAGCAGGGAAAAAGTAGTAAGCATGAAAGCAATTCAATGTTAAGCCTGAAATAAATGTAACTGACATTTTTCATATTAGTTTTTCATTTATACTTCTACTTTATCAAAGATATGACTAAAGAATAAATGTTAAGAGATACAATATATTGAAGGTGGCAGAGATCTTTTTAAAAATTAGGACTTTATCTGTTTCTTTTTTTATTTATTTGTTTGTTGTTTTTTTTTTTCCCCAGCTTCCATTTCTTTCAACTTAGAGCCCTTTCTGTCCACCTTCAGGAAATCTTATGAGAACCAATTATATTATTTTTAATTTCCAATTGTTAAAAAGGTCAGATTTAATAACAAAAAATGAGGAAGCATCAAGAAATATGGTTAAATAAGCATAAGAAATAATTACATAAGCCCTGGATGATATGGCTCAAGGACTGAGCACCCTCCCGTGAACCAAAGAGTCTCTGGTTCAATTCCCAGTCAGGGCACATGCCTGGGTTATGTGCCAGGTCCCCAGTAGGGGGCATGTGAGAGGCAACCACACATAGATGTTTCCCTCCCTCTTTTTGTCCCTCCCTTTCCCTCTCTCTAAAATTAAATAAATAAAATATTTAAAAATAATTACATAAAAATTTTAGTCAAATAAATGTTTTGGAACATTAAAAGTACAGTGTAGTCACAGGCTGTTGAGCTGATCTCTGATGCTGACTATTTTAACTGGTAAATCACTCCTTGTTATTTAGTCCAGGCAAAATCCTAGAATACAATGATCAGCATCCCTTTGAAAATTTGGTTCTCCTTCAAGTTCTAGGCCCTGGGTCTGCCCCATCCTCCATTCAGCTCTCTACCTAGTGGTCCATCTCTTTGGAAAGTAGGACCAGTAAAATGGCATTGGTCCAGTCAAGATAGCATAAATGATATAAAACAAAATGGAGTCAGTCATGTCAACCAAGAATGCTACCAGTCATCCATGACACTTTGGTTCAAGAGAGAAACTACCTAAGTCATGCTAGACACATCTGACAAGGAGACATACCTAAGATATCTGCACACGTGATCAGAACAGCCATGTCTGCACAGTGGAGCCACCCATAGACAGGCTCCTGGAGAAATTCCCCACTTGCCTTTAGAGGTGCCAAGACATTTATCAAGAGATCCAGAAGGGGGCAGTACAGCACTTTCAAGGTATAATTGAGGCAGGTTCCAGACCACTGTGAGGCAGCCAAGCTCTACACCAAGATGTTATTCCATGCCACTCTAATTTCCTGCCACGCATTGGTCTCCAGAGGCTCTGCCCTGTTGGATTGAAAACTTCTTCCCTGCTGCCCGTCTGGCTCCAGATTCTTCCTTGCAAAATGCTGATTGCTCCCTTGTTCACAGTGCTGTCTTCTGGACCCCCAGGCTGAGACTCTGGGACTCGGGTTTGTTTTCACCCTCTTGTATGATGGTATTACTGGTTGTTTCTGAGTGATTACTATTGTTATTAGGTTAGTATAGATTTGGATTAAATCTGCATTAATAAGAGTTGAATGAACCTGTATTGATAAAGTCTAAGTAAATAGCCTAGTCACCTCTGTGGGCTATGACTTGGCACTTTTGGTTCTTAAGGCCTTGATCAGGTAAGCCAAGTGGGAATCAAATGCTAACTTATAGGGAAGACATTTGGTTGTATTCCCTATAAGACACAATGAACATAAACTCACAACAACCTCTAACCTCTGCACTGTGGTTAACAAGTCCCATGATGGCTGCATGTGGCAGACTGGCTGGCTATCAACTCAGTGTGGCCACTTCACCATGAAAGTAGGAATAGTCTCTAGTATCTCTCTCTCTCTCTCTCAATCCAAGCAACTTTGCCTCCATGATTAGGCTTGGACTTTCCTCCTTCGATACACAGCAGTCTGCATGTAGTATTAATCATTAGAGTAGTATAGTGCCATGTTACTTTCATCCCAGCTCATACCTGCATCTCAACCTGAAACCCAGAGAAGAGAAATGAGAACACATCTGAACTTTTCATTTGCCTTCTTTCTAGTATACATTTCCTGGGGGAAGGAAAAATTTCCTGTCTTGCTTTCATGACTGACTCCACCAAGCTTAAGTAGAAACAGCCTTGTTTCAACAGTTTTTACCAAAAGAAAGTAAGCTTGAGATTTTTTGCAGCAAGATTTTGATTGTCATCAACTAAATATTATTCTACGGCTTTACATTTTTGATGTCTGTTATTAATCTTCTACCAGGTAGAAGCATAAATTAGTTGAACCCAGGTAAAAGTCATATATTCAAGAAGACAGTAAAAAAAATGCACATTATGTTTTTTAATTATTACCCTTTATACATGTTATTATAGACATGCTGAGAGAATCTATTCAATGGTCATATGCTATCCCATAAAGGGAGTGGTAGCATAATTTATTTTAAAGTTGCCATAATTTTTCAAATTTAATTTATTTTCAGGGTTTTCTATATCATTATTTAAACAACAATTTTTATTAACTTATGTGTTGTCTCTTTCCAGGAGTTAATACATTAAATATCATTTTTGAGAAGTATTTATCTTAGAGTTGATATCATTAATGATCTTAATCTTTAGAATCGGTGCTTCAATATTTGAAGAAATTTAATTATTTAAGACATAAGTAATCTCTATGAAAAATTGCTAGGTGACATATCAGTTTCACTGTGCACTTCAATTTACAAATTTTCCCCCTGAAAAACTGTTTCTTTGTAACTCTTTTTCTGTATAAATTATTTTCAATATTCTTAATATTTTATCTCACTTATATAATTATATTTAATTCATGTGACAATGTAGCATAATCTTTTCTTTTAAGAAAAATAGTGTGGATTTTCCATGTAAAAGCAAATACTACATCATTGAACATAAATAAGCATACCAATACTCTATGTTCTTTTTATACAAATTTGCTCTGAAATGCATTGTTTTCTGAAATTTGTCATAGCTGCTAAATATTTCAAGGTCTTTTGTTTCCATTAAAAAAAGAAAAAAACTTAATTAGAATGATCATTTTCCCTTAAGTAAAATCTCATTTAAAGGGGGACTCTGGGGACCAATCGTTTCTATGGTAACTAAGAATTCAAGTGGAATTATAAACTCCTAAAACAATATCCACTTGATCAGTCACATGAAAGAAATTTAGGGAAATACTATCTAAAAAGCCATAAAAGGCATCAGTTTTCTTTAAGTGAATCCCTGGGAAAAAATATGTCACTTCTTTGTGTTTATTGTGTTATGTTCAGTTCAGTGTTTCAGCCAAATTCCAATATAATATATAGTTCAATTATAGTAATAGGACTTAGGAGTTCCTTACTGATAAAAGGAAGTCCATAAAACAATGCATTCTTGGAAAGGGTGGAGGGTTGAAGCCCATATTTTACCATTACCACAGCTTCCCTTAGGGCTCTAAACTCTTATAGCTGTACACAAGAGGACCCGTCAGAGGATCAGGAACCTAGTATAATTTTAACAGTTAAACATGTCTACAATCTATGCAAATGCATAGCATTCTAAATGTATAGAGAATAAAACTTAGATAATAAGCTTAAGTGAGTCCTCTTCCTTTCTGAATGTAGATGGTTTATCCTCCCAAATAGTCTCACATCCCTTTACCTTTGAGATTCAGGTCTGATGAATTATCAACTTTCAAGAAGAGAAATGCCTTGCCAGATTCTGCCCTAGGAAGAAGAGGAAAATAGGGAAATCCAACGTGCCCTGACTTTAACACAATGGGTGCTGGGTCCTGAGTGTCCTATTGTTATTGGAATAGCAATATTTTTTGTTATTTTTCTTTAAAAATGAAGGTGATTATGGGATAAATAGAGTTATTAAAGAAGTATGGAAGTAATACTGAAAATTCTCTCTCCAAGTTATACACCTTCAAATGTAAATTAAGGAACAGATTCAGACATTTTTATGAGAACAAAATTGGTTGATCATATCTTGTAAGTTGTTATAGATCATATTAGTATTTTATTATGAATTGTTTCTTCAGTCTATTTTTTATTTTAGAAATTTATTTTACTATTGACTAAAAGTTAGATTTTAAAAAGTTTTTTCTCAATAGTTCATTTTCTTCTTCCACGTGTAAAAGATCTACATCTAGTTTATTAAATATTAAATTAAATATAACATTGTTACCAGTCTCAGAATGCTATTGTGAAAATTAAATAATATTTACAAGGTCTTACAGACTGCAAAAAACAAAAATAAATAAACAAATAATAAATAAATAAATGAAAATAACACATTGTTCTCATTGGCAATGTGATGAAATCTATTTGTTTTGGACAAGTACAAGTAGAAATTAAATGTATTACGGTTTTATTTTATCAATAAATATACCAATTATAAATCTCAATCACAATTCCCAGATTCATTCATTCAAGATCTAAAACTTTATTGTTAACAGGGCACACTCTCATGTTATCTTCCATTGAGCTGGCAGAGAGACGTGGCCCTGCAGACACAGCCCCATCTGTACAGAAGGGATTGTGCACAGTTCCGCTTGTCACAGAAGGTGAAAGGATTGAAGGAAAAGGGGCTGATGCCCAGGCAACCTGTGTTACTGCGAACACACTTCTCATCACTGTCTTGAGGGTACCCATGAGTTTACAGTGTTTGCACAGCTTCCTGAGATACATTTTTTAAATTGCTTATCATCTCATCCACCTAGAGCTACTGTGCAATGAGCCTCCCTCCACTTACTGCCTCCCTCTCAACTGCCAATGCAGTGAATACTTCGTTTCAGTTTTCTAGAGGAATATTTTTCTTCTTTTGAGGAAAACCTATACTCATATAGACACTTCTTCAAGATAGTACTGTTATAATGTACTTTTATAATATACTCCAAGTTTCCCCCTTTACTTTTACCTTGTGAACTAATTTGCTTTCTAAGAGATTGAGCATTTAGAATACAAAAAGTAGAATGACATAAACCTACTTCTCATTTCCTCCCTACAAAATACTTTCTGTACAGCACTAAATAATATAACCTCCTAACTACATGAAAGTAAGGACAGGTAAATATACTAAGAGAAACAATATATCTTATTAATTCATGTTATTACCCAGGCAGGTTATATAAATACTTTGAAGGAATTTGCTTTGTATTTGTAGCCATGAGAATAGGTTAGTGTACCCTGAGGTGAAAAATACTCCCTTAAGCTTTGTGGCTTCAAACAAACATTTTTGTTTTGTATTGTTTTATTCACTTTATTGAAGGTTATCTCAGATGTCTTTTCTGTATCACTGCTGGTCTCACTTTGAGACCTGGACTGCTGGATTAGCTGCTACCCAGAAAGTGCTGGTTGTTGTAACACAGGGGAAATAAAAGGTCTTGATTTTTCAGTGACATATACTGCTCTAGAAATAAAACATAACTCAAAACACAACTCAAAGTTATGGTCCAGTATAAGTCAACCAAAGTGGTTTCATCCAAATCAAAGAACTGGCCTGGAAGGAAAATAAATAGTTGAAATTAGCTCCAAATGTTAGTTACCACAGTTCTGCCCATTGGTGTTAAATGCATTTTAATGTTTGTCTTTGTCAAAAACATAATCACTTAATGACAGTATTTAAAAGTAAAGAGACCAGTCAGAGCATGTAGAAGAATCAGATAATGAATTCATAAATAAGTGGAACAACAAATTTCTCTCTCTTTCTCTCTCCCCACCCGACCCTTCTAAAAATTAACAAATACAAGTTTTAACAATACAAATAAAAGGAGTGATTTGGATAATTTTGGTATCCTCTAACACTCCTATATTTTTAGACCAACTAAAATAAATAGTAAATTAAAGAGCTTGAAAAGTGAGAACTGCTCTTCCTCTTTGACATCACTCAGCAAATGACTCCAAAACAGTGGGTTTATTTGAAAAGCATGGCACAATTTGCCTTGGATATACCATGAGAGAAAAAGGCTGACACTGTCATCAAGAAATTCAAAAGTTAGTGACTAGAAAATGTACATAAATAAGTTCTACTCTACAATTCTAATAAAACCGCTTTTCTTAATGTCACAAAGCCTACCCAATGTTATGTTCAGTAGTCAACTCCTAGTAGTCAACTCCTTGTAATAGATGTCTTTTTACTCTGTAGCGTAGCATTGGGCTTCCTTCCCTGTTTGAGTACTTCCCTCCACTTCACCACCTGTTCCTTCTATTCTAATACATTTCTTTGTCAGAAGTATACAAGTTAATTTCTCAGCTGTAGTCTTTCTTTAATCTCAGACTTCTATACCTCTATATTCAACCGCCTAATAAACACTTGTGTTATATAAAAGAAAAATAAAAAATATCATGCCCAAAATTTTACACTGGAGATTTTCTACCCAAATACACCATTTGTTTGAATTGTTCACTTTATTGAGAAACACCATGATTTCAGTTGTTACAACAACTTAAAGTCATCTCTGTCTGCTTTATAAATAACACACACTTCAAACTACTCATCCATCAGCAAATCTTATGAGCCATAAAAGCCATGAATTCAACTTCTTTTTATTACCTTTATCATTGAAAAAAATAATGTTTCAATATGCTATCATTTCTTGTGTCAACATGTACAGTAGCTGTTTGGCTTCTATTTTGCAATTTTGCAACTTCATAATTGATGATTTTCCATAAAATATCATTGAGTGGTAATTATATACATATCAAGCTTAGAGTTAATCATTTAACTTTTTATTAGTCCTTTATGGAATGCTTGCTCTATGAAGGGAAGTGGACTAAAAATGGAGGTGACAAATCTATGCCCTTAAAGACGGAATATAGGTGCAATTGTTTTTACTATAAGAATACTTTCTTAACGCTCTTGTTTTTTTTTAAGTGTGTTTTTATTCCGTCTCACAGATTCCCATAGATTTTCTTATTGTATAATACCTCTAATAAAAATTTACAAAAAAAACAGTTTCAAGCTCATTTCTTATCTGACCCTCTCACTAATTTTATACTTGGAAAACTAGCATTACATTTTATAAAATAAAACCATTAGTAAATCTTTCTAAATGCAAATTCGAACATGTGTTTAGTCAATATATGTTTTTTAAATGTTATGATAGAATGAATTCCACCTATATTTGATACTTTTTAAAAAATAGATTAAAAACAATAATGAGATCCAATGGTCTTCTGAGATAAGACCAAAAATAAATGAAAATTCCATCATTTGGAAAATGTTTTTCTTAGATCTAAGTGTAAGTATAAGTACCCAGATATAAGGTATGGCTTTTAGTACCAAGTGTCAAGGCACACTTGATATTTTATGGGATGTTTCACCTCAAGAAACCCTTATGTCAACACTAAATTGTATAAACTCTTCAAAACTTTATCTATGCTTCACTCTCAGTTACCAGTCCCAATACTGATGCTAGGTTGAAGGTTCATTTGAGTTTCTTGTGCATTTTCCAATTGATTTCTTTGGAGATAAATACGTACTTCAGGTATGAGCTGTATGATAGCTTACATGAGGTTTAGGGCTGACAGTTCTCTCTTGATGTACAGCTCGTCTGTTCTTGAGCTCTAGAAAGCTAAGGTGTTGTCATGGCAGCTCTGTAAATTTACATTTCTTTATAATAGTAAGGAAAAGCCTATGGCTTGGTTCCAGTAGTCATGACTCAAGGACAGTCTTCTTTTTCTATTTTTGTCTGTGTGAGTTGTAACAACCTCAAAGATAGCACATGCAGAGATACTATAACTTTCTGATAATTTTTAGCACTTTAACATGGTTTAAATACACAAGCAATAAGGAGGAGAAGAGAGACAGGTAGCAAAATAAATATATTTATTACATAACTTAATTGCATGTAATTATATATAATAATTATAAATTTTCATTTGTCTGATGCCTGAAATGAAGCAAAACAAAAAAAGTAGTAAAACCTTTAGTGTTCAAATTCTCACAACGATTCACTGAGAATTTTTTTCAGGTACTTTATGAAATATATTGTATTGTCTGATTAAAGAGAAGGATGCCTTTGTTAACTGAAGGACAAATGAATATTTCAAAAGTGAGAAATAAATATTAATACTTCATTGTTATAGGTCACAATGGAAGAGTTTTGCATTGTTTTTAACAAAATTTTCAACCTGGACTAGCAGTAAGCCTTATATTTAGTATTTTCACATCAGTTTTTGTAAAATATAATTTCAGCAATGCTTTTAGTATATTTTTAAATTCTAATGATACATATTGGCAAATATTCTGAAGGAATATGACCTCTCTTGACCAAATAAAAGCTTTCTGGAAAGTAAATGGCTTATTCTTTCAGTGTGATTTAAAATTCTGTGTGCCAATTTCTGCAATTACAAATAACACCAGATTAAACTCAGGAGTTTTCCACTTACAAAGGAAATCTCTATAAAAAAGAAAATTCTGCACATGGCTGAGAAATATGTCTTATGGGAGGAAAGCGCAGTATAGTTTGTTTGTGTTTCTAAAATGTGTATTTCTACTATGCTGCTGAAAGGCAAAGGATATCTCCCAGTGGAAAATAACATGACTCTCCTCACTTCCAATCTAGTGCTCGGCAGATTTTTCAAAATGGAACCATCTTGAAATTTATTATTTAAGTCTCCTGTAATCTGAGTAAACTAGACATGTGCTAAGACACACCAGGACATGAATAAATACATATATAAGAGAATCTCCATAAACCAGTAGGAAATAAACATGAAAACAATGACAATAATATTATGGGAATCTACCAAAAGTTAAGGTGTTTCATTGTTCATTAAAATAATATCAATGTCAAAATTGTTGTTAGAACATCGCAACTTATTTTCTTTAAATGGAAGATGCATCTCTAATAGACACCGTCCACTAATATATGTTGAGTATAAGTGAGGTATTAAAAAGCATATGGTGACTTCTGGTTTCAGACTCAACATGAAAAGAATTTAGGTGTAGTCACTTCTATCACTATGATAAGAGAAACTTAAACAAACAAAAAATCAATTACTTTTCTTGGTCTCATCAGAACACTGTGATTGCTGCTACTAAAATATGGAGACAGATTGATCCAGAGTCAAAGTCAAGATCTGCTTACCTAGAACAGAAGGTTCTGGAACCAAACAGAAAGCAAACTTCACTAGTAAAGGAGAAATAAAGATGTTCTCATGTCCTGAAAGAAATATAAAAACAAAATATTTAGTGAGGATAAAAATTATATCATTAGACATACAGACTTACATAGAAAAAGAAGAGTGCCAAAGAAGGAATAAATGAAAAAAATATATATATATTTTTCTGACCCTTTATCTGAAAGATAACTGTTCAGACTCATAATGGTACAAAATATATCGGATGATTATAGCACTTACTTAGTGAAATGAATGACAGCAATATCTGAAGTGAATGGAGGAAGATTGGAGAATTGTTATTAGGTAACTATACTGCACATGAAGCAACATAGTTGCATTTAAATGAATTATTACTGCATATTAGAAAATTAAAAATATTTAAAAGTATAATCCATATGCCAGAAGAAGAGATAAAATGATACACACATATGCTCAATTAAAACTAAAGAAGGTAGAAAATAAAGGGACATTGATTAAAAAAACAGAAAGGGCTACTAATATGGCAGTTATTAATCCAAGTATATCAATAATTGGTTTTCCTATGAAATGTCTAAATATATAAACTAAAAGGCAGAGAATGTCAGAGTAGATTAAAATATATATACAAGGCCTGTCCAGAAAAAAGTATAGCCATTGTTAATGTAACAAGAATGGCTTGTAAGACTTCATGTAACCTGGCAGCCAAGAAGACTGGACTAGAATGTGCATTCATGAACAATAACGACTCCACTGTACAAGTCAATGGGGGCTGAAGACACTGTTGAGTGAGCATGTGCACTTTGTGGCTGTCACATTCAAAATAACTGAGCAAGTAGAGCAATGAATCTGCATCAAATTTTCCATTAAGCTTGAACATTCCTCCATAGAAACTACTCAGATAATTCAGAAGTCTGCAGCTATGGGGAACTGGCAATGTCATCATAACAACATGCCCACCGGTGCATCATGTCTCTTGCTGAAATTATTGGCCAAAGATTAAATCATCCAGATAACTCAGCCCCACTACAGCCCAGATTTGGGTCTTGCAACTGGTTTTTCCACTAAAATCACCTTTGAAAAGTAAGAGAAGAGATTTCAGACCACTGATGAGATTCAGGAAAATATGACAGGGTAGCTGATGATTGGGAGAACTGTGTGAGGTCCCAAGGTATATACTTTGAAGGAGACTGAGATATCATTGTCCTATGTACAATGTTATTTGTATCTTCTTCGATAAATATTTCTGTTTTTCATATTACGTGGCTGGATAACTTCTGGAAAGACCTCATATATTAAAAAATGTTATTGAACTTACCTGTCAAATTATTTATACAAGAATTAATATAAATGATAGGAATAAAATAAAAGCCTACTCAATTCAACCTAAACTATGTCTCATTATATTAATAGATTATTTATAGAACAAAGTAACTAAGCCTTATTAGAATGTGGTAAGTTAAATTTTTCTTGTTTTACTATAAAAAAAGCTATAAATTTGAAACAGAGGAAATAGTTATTTTTGTTTATTTCAACACCTCACCAACATAAATGAAAATGTTAACACCAAAGGGGAATTCTTTAATCTGCCATAATTTGAAACTAGTATTTATATTGAATTTTGAGAACAGAACAAATTTTCAGGCTGTCTTCTTTATAATGGACTTTTTATTATATTTGTGGCTGAAAATCAAAGCTCATCTCATACTGATGGCCTTAAAAAATGCAACATACTGCTCATGTGCAATTTTGATGGCTTAAAAACAAGGTAGTAATGTAGTCATTACTTACATACCTAAGTTTACTAAGATGGTATTATCCATAATAAACGGCAACATCTTTTTTTCATACTTACATTCAGAGAGGAAAATCATGTTATTGGGAAAATATTTTCCAATGTAAGTAAAAATAATAGAGTGCAATCTAGTTTTCTATTTTATCCTTATATAATTCTCTCTATACTGAAGAAAAATTTTCTGTTTTTATATCTCTGCCCAATATTACACATTTATAGAAAATATGAAAGTTTAACTTCTCTTATTCTTAAACATTCCTTTAAATAATGCCATAAACTAAGTGTTTGAATTCCAGTAGATTTTTTTATATGGCAAATTGTAGTAAAGTTGAAAAGTTATTGGATCAAACATCAATAATGCTAGTATTTTTTTAAGATTAAATCCATTAACCTGATTTTAATAACCTATGTCATGTTTAGTGATCTTAAAAAGTGAGTAGATTGAACAATGTGAATCGAAATATAAATAGTCAGAAATATAAAAAATAAGAAATTGCCAATATGTAACAAATGTTCTAGATATTAACATATTGTCTGTAAACTACTGACAATATTGAAAAACACACACACTAGATTTGAGAATCAGACAGAACAAAGCACTTAGCTATTCTCCTTAACTCAGTGATTTTGTGTTTTTTTCTAAAATACAAATATCTTTAAGCTGTATTTTTATAAGTGAAAGCTGATTGCATTTGCCTTTCTGCCTCTGTTTTTTTTAAATAGTAGCACTTCTCCACACTGGGTTTCAAGCAGCAGGAGGGATGGATTTGAGACAGAAGAATAAATAAACATTAGCTCTGTCTTAGTTCTGAATGACATTAACCATCTAATTGAATTGTGATATATAAGAAGGGAATATAGATAAAAGCTTGCACCATGCCAGTTATAACAATTGGAATTCTAACTCCTTATTTTCTCCCTCACACAAATTTGTTTCTGGCCCAAGCAACAAATAACAGTTTGGAATATATATTGTGCACACACTTTTTATTCTGAGAAATAATCTTAAAGAATTTTATAGGTCACTAATAGATAAAAATCACACAGTATGAAAAAAATTGGGAGATTCTCATTTGTACATTACACATGACACATTATATTGAGAACATAAGCAGACTACTTTATATGTATCACAATATTTCTACTGATGTACATTTTCAGATATGGGAGGAAAACTTGACTGTCTTATTTACTCAATCTAAATGGCTAGAAATCAATATCTGTTGTTTTAGACTTAAATGCAATAACTGATATAGGATTTTGTTATATCTTTTTCTTTGTGAAACATGTTCATCAAACTATGAGTTAGTCACAATTTAGTCAATGGCTATTATGACATCAGCAATGTTGTATTAAGCAAATATTAAATTACAATTAAAGGAACTCCATAAAAAAGAGAAAATATGATTGATTGATTAATTGATTAATTGATTTAGGAGTAGAAAGTGAAACAAGAAAAAAACTAGGAAAATATGGCCTCCTGGATCCCAAGTGAATAAAATATTTTCAGACAGACAGAATATTTTTTCTGGTTAATCAGTCAAGAAAGGTAAAGTAACATGAACACTTGAGATTTGAACATCGGACTCTATAAGTCATATCTTTGGAACCCTCTCCAGAGTAGTGGAGGTGAAGGCCTGATTGGAGTACATTTGAGAGATAATAGTACTGAGTAGCAGGGGACAAAAGTATATTCTACCCAGTCAATTGAGAACTATTGCTAGAAGAGGAGAAATGGGCTAGTATCCAAAGTAGAAGTGAGGTCAATGATTGTGAAAACATAGCATAATACCACATTTCCACATTCATAAGAATGATCTAGAAGAGATGATAAACTTGAAACTGTGCGCCCACATCATCAAATTCACCTTCTCTTCTAGATCATTAAAGTAGCTGTAGTGACAGCCTTTAAGAGGATTAACAAAAATGAGACTTAGTGTAGCTTAATTGAAGAAAGAGAAGGGAGGTCCAAAATTGTGTTTAGAGTGGTTGGTGGTGGTTATTAGATAAGGTGGTAGAAATTTGTGGAAGTTTCCTACCTGTTGCTTCATTTCTTTAGTAAGAATGCCCTTGGAGTGAATGTTGGAGTAGAAATATTGGACATTTGAGGAGAGAGGAGAAGGTACTAAAGTTTTATGCTTTAACAGAATTAGAGAATGATTGACCAGGGAAATACAGTATGATTGCCAGGCTGCATTAACTTTTGTGGCTATCACTTGATTTAAGTACTCTATGTGACCTTTACAAGGTTTTAATGATATTTACAGGAGTATATAGTTTTTGTTTCTCATGAGTAAATTACAGCTGAGGTAGCACAGTAGCAAAAAAAAAGAGAGAAAATATATAGTTTTTTGTAAAATGTTGGTTTTAATAACATTGTATGTTTTATTTTAAGAAAGCAAGCTTATCTGAATTTAGTTTTAAGTAATTGATGTGAGATTGCAGATATTTTATTAGAAGGAAGTACGATCTCATTGGAATTTTATAGTTATGTCTGCATGGAGCCAATCCAGAAAATTCAAGCAGTAGAATTTTTTTGTATAGTTAGGTTGGTTTGTAAACAATCCTTTTAAAATGTCTGCATAAACTTCATAGATAATTTGAGGATGTTTTACTACAGAAATTTTTCTCTGACAAACTTAATAGGAATGCATACAAATAGGTTGTTATAAAAGGAAAACCATACATTTTGTATATGTCCTACCTGTTGCACAGAATAATTACGTCACACTAGAAACGGGGTGTTACATTTACATTCCCCTGAAGATATCCTGGAAGGCTCTTCACGTTTCGCAGAGTGACAGTTCTGACCGTAACCACAGCATATATTCTTTTCCTCATTACTTTACTTTTAATACTATATTTTATTAAACTCATGGGGAAAAGAGTAATTTGAATATTTATTTTATAGCATGTATGTGTATTGAAAAATTTGAGTGGCTTATTTTCCGCTCTTTAATGTTACCTATTTATATTTTGGCTATTTTGTGGTGTTCAATTGCTTTTGGTAATAAGGATTCACAGCAGCATTTTTTTTATAATGGAAAGTCAAGTTGAAATTATAGGCAGCCATGAATTGGAACTGAGAAAGTTAGAAGCCCTCCTATTGAGATGAATATTAAAGTTAATTTTGTTTTTCAAGATGTAATCATGCAATCTACCCTAAATTCATTCTTTTCTGAAAAACAGAACATAAAATTTTATACTGCAGAGATGTAAACACTTTATCTATTTATCCTTATTTAGCGATAAGATATCTATTTTCAAAACGTATTTTTAGAAGAATAAATTCACATGTTTTTAAAATCACATCATGTATATGTCAACTCCTGCCTTCACTACGAATCAAAGCAGAGATGAAGCTTGGCTAAGTGGACTAATCGACACAGATACTCAGGGAAGATACTGCAAACAGGAGCAACTTGCTTGATACACTTTCTTGGCCTTCACAGTTTTCCGAAGAGACAGCCTCACAAGGAAAGTCAGAAAGCACTCTCTTAAATACCACTGGTGAACAAATCAAAGAACAATGCATTTTGCCCACTGTCTTTGGCATGGTGCCTGAGTTGTATTGTTTGTTTTAACTGAGCATCATGCACATGCTATTTTAAGGAATCTTCTGGTATGTCCACAGTGTTCCTGACAATATGGTTCTGGGTTAGAATCTGATGATGAGAATGCTCCTGAGACATTTGGAGACAGCTGTCTCTGGAGATGGCTGCAGGCAGACATGTGAACAAATAGGTAGTTTACTACAGATTCGGGGAGAGTGTTTCAGGACCACTGACTTTATTTTAGCATGCTGAGATGCCTTACACAGTTATTGAAAGAAACAGGGAGGGGAAAGATGGAGAAGCTACTACCAGTTTTTCACTTGCAGAAACAAAATAGTCTTTGCCTGAGTTTGAGGAACCTCTATATATTTTCCACAAAAATCTTGGCTTACATAGCACATGCAGGCCTCTCTGAACCAGAATTGCATGCACAAACCAAAAGCAGGTGAAATGACAGTGTGATTCATCCCATTGATGGCTTCCACCTTGGGGTGTGGAGTTGCAAATACCAGAAGGGTATCTAGCATTTCCCTCACTGGGCATGTGAGGCAGCCAGAGTTATTGCCCTGTCTTGATCAGTAACAAGTCTATCTTTGCAAAAATGGAGAAACAGAGACTCCCCAGACAACTCAGCTAGAAATGAAAGTGGACTGTCAGCAACTCTTTGTCTTCTCACATTTGATTTTCATAATA
>PVKM010025761.1:0-19741 GCA_004027735.1 Carollia perspicillata | reverse complement strand
CACTTGCCTTTTCCCAGAAAAATCTAGGGGAAAACATAAAGTCCCTCTCATGGTAACCTAAGGAGGCAGTTTTTGGAAGTCATTTGTTTTGAGGATTTCACTTGCAGCTTCTGTCAGCATTTAAGGACAGTTACTCCTTATGCATTTATTTATGCAGCTACGTAGATTAGGAGACTACTTCAACAATCTCTCTGAAAATTACCTTCTTGACTCTGCCACATGAAGTTTGGGATGTAGGAGCTTCGGTTGAAATACATATTTTTTGTTAAATAAATAAAAGTAACTTGCACTTAAATATTACACTGTATAAATATTGAAAATTGTTCATCATCATTTCTGCAGCTTGGCATATGTCTAATAATCAAACACTTGAAATCTAGTTGATTTACTATAAAAATACACTACTTTGAATTTACTTTTTTATGTACTTATGCTAAGAATGATTAATTCTAAGCCATAACATAAAGTATTACCATCCATTTTAAACCCTCATATATCTATATACATACACACAAAAAATATTTATTGAGCCCTCCTGCTGTGTCTGGCATTTTTCTAAGTACTCTATAGGTAATGTTATTGAAACCTCAAAAATATAAGAAGTAATCATTTTTCTAGTCCCTATTTTATTTAGAGACATGTAAACTGAGATACAAATAGATTATTTAATTTTCTTAGATCAGTCTAGTAATATCAGAACTAGAATTTTGACAATAGAGCCTCCACACCTAACCAGTATATCACATTGCTTTCTATTGATTTTTTTAAACACGTGGTCAGTTAGTTTGCACAAACCACTGATATTACCACATTTTGAATGAATCAATTTTGGCATCTTGCCATTGAGATAGGAATAGGATATACATGATTGAATGCATTATGTTGTATTAGCATATGTGTGAAATGAAGACTTTAATTTTTTATAAATAAAAGGCTTTTCTCTAAGTCTTTATCTACTGCACTCTACTCCTACTTTATCACTATATATTTACTGATATTTTTTTTTCTTCTGAAAGCTACAAATGCTGACCAGAAAAAAGACACATAGGATATATCTGCTTATTATGTGAGAAAGGTAAGCACCGGATTTTGTCTTAAGGAGAAATATCAGTAGCAGGGATTCCAAACCCAAATGAAAAACAGGATTAAGAACATAATGGGCATTATGCTCCAAATCGTAGGCTGATAAATGTCAACCAGTAAGTAGTTTAGCTTTAGTGATAAGGAAAAAATAAGTAATTGTGGGAAATGTGGCAAATGGGAAAATATGTGTCCTGTCTAAAGGATCATACATGAAACACATCTACAACAGTTTGAGTGTAAAGAAAAATCCAATATCCGGATAAAAATGTATGATTTTTAAAGTTCAGTAATAGATGCAGTTTAAAAACATTTTCAACCCAACCAACCAAACAAAATAACCTGTAGTCCAGATTCAGTATACTCTGCCAGGTTAGCCTCCGGTCTGCAGCATGCACAACACACAGATGTGGAGAATTATGGCAGCTGCCATGGTACGTGGTTTTTCCTGCCTATCGTATACTCTTCAAGGACGTATGAAGTAAAAGATTAACGTTCGTTGAACAGATATACAAGGAACACCCACTCAAACGAGTATTTCTGCAATTAGCCTAGTTATTGCAGAGTTCACGATTTATAGGTATCTTTTCACCCTGTGGTACTCAAACTATAAATAGAAAAACAAAAACATAAGCAAATAACTACATTGCTGTGTGCATTGTCCTTTTGAGGCACTTACTAGAGGACTAAGGGAACAGAAAGAAGAAGTGACGGCGTCTGGCCGATTACCAGAAGGCTATGCTTTGTGCTTTGATTGAGTGAATAGTTTAAAGGACAGAAGTTCGAAAGACACAGAACTATTGACTACGGGAATTCATGTGCAGTGATGGCATGGTTTAAACTGCCTGGAGTCTCCAACCCCAGCCGTTTATTTTTCAATGAGATGTGGAGCAGTCAGAGAAAAATGCCTACATACAATGCTAAATAAATTAGCACAAAATCTAGTGCAGAGAATTTTAATTACTAATTTACTTTAAAATTTGTAAGTATAATCAGTAATCCCTTCTCACTTTTAACTAGGGTAAGTACTAAAAACTCAAAAAGGTTATAATGATAAAATTTAGAAAATGATTAATAAAATATTATGATCAGAAAAGTGTTATTGTTCACCCCGTTCAAACTCCATCCAGTAAAAAACTTTCTCTCATAGTTGTTAAGTGGCTACATCTGCTTACACAATTCTAATCAAAACAGGTGTTTTTATCTATTATTGGGCTTCATTGCTGGATAACTCTCATTTCCAGAACATTAGGCATTGCACTGAGTTTAAGTCTATGTTCACATAAGCACTATTTATTGATCTTAAAGTCTTCTAGAATAACAGAAAATATGTTTTTTTAAATTTTTACATGGAAAGTCTTAACATTTTTGAAGACACCTATCATTTTTCTTTTCATAATCTATTCTCGGGTTGTACATAACTAGTTCCTTCAAATTTTACTTATTTGTTGTGCTTTCCAAAACTGCATGGATCAGTTATCATTATTCATCCCATTACTTCAAGTAGAACCTCTGCATCTCATTATTTGAGGCATGATCGTGAATGGCAATGGCTAAATGAATGTGATACATCAGTGTACCACTGTCCTCAAGACAGGAAGAAATGGTTCACACTGTGCACCTTCCCTGTTATGGGTCCGGAGTGCCATCTACTTATGTACTTCTGTATACTCGTTCATATTTGGACGTCTAGAAACATCTAGTTATTTCCACTGCTCTTGTGTTCTATGTTTTACACTGTGCTATATTTATGAAAATTTATATGAAAATTTACATAAAAATTAAAAAAAAACCTTTCTTGAAATCTTAGCTATTTAGAGTGGTTCATGGCTAGGTGGGCCTCTCTCTTTGTGGGATCCAAGAGTGTTACGTTGTTTGCTATAATATGTAACATGTTAAGACTACCTTCCTGCCTTTTTGTGAAAGTCTTCATTCAATTTATTGTTGCATTTCAAGCTATTCTTCTTAATCCAAACAAAATGGTACTCCTTAGTATTTTATTGCTTATATTCTTATAGGTGACTCTGAGGAAAAGTGGTGTGCCAGATTAATTATATTAAAGTGAAACATGATATGTTATACTTAAATAGAAATGTGAAATATTTCTCTTTTTTGCCTTAAAAATGTATATTCTATTTATTTATTACATTTTTTATTGTTGTTCAAGTACAGTTTTCTGCCTTTCCCCCCACTCCTCCCTATCACCCCAGCTCTCCTTACCTCCCTCCCTTGTCTCCACCCCACCTTGTTATTATCCATGTGTCTTTTATAACTGTTCCTGTAAGCCCTTCACCCTTTCCCCCATCATTCATTAAATATTTCATGTATATAATCAGAACATGGTATCAGCAGAGTAAAATATGAAAACTAAAAATAATAAAGAAGAAATTATCATAAGTATCTAGTGAAAAATGTCTCTCCTAAATGAGATAGAACATTTGCTTATTGTGGAAAAGACAGCTACCATGAAGTAAAAATAAACACTTATCCATGATTTGGATATAATTTGCTAATGTCAGAAACAAGTGACTGAATGCTGAAATATATAACATGTGTTGAATTTAGGAGCAGATATAGCAAAGACATGGTAGATAAAGTTCAAATAATCAATAACACTGCAACAAAATGTTACTAAAATAAATAGAGAATATTTAAGGAGAAAATTACACCAATGAGAGGGAAAAATTGGAAAGAATAAGGATGTTTCAGGACTCTAGTAAATAGGAATCCTCTTCCTTCTAAGTTCTAATCAATTCAAAGGTAAGCAAAGGGTCAGGCAGACTGTGGTAGACTGTGACATTGTCGTTGCCAGTGAAGAACACATCTCAGCATTCAGACCCATGTAGGATCTACTCCCACATTGACCTCAAATTTGGTAATGTGACTTGCTTTGAACTTGCTTTGAATGCAGTTTACATGAGTAACTCAGCTAAACCATATGGAGCAGCAGAAGTATCAAATATGCTCAGTTAATCCACAATATTGTTAGAAAACCATAATTAAGACACTGAATTTTGGGGTTAGTGTGTCATAGAGTAATAATCACTGAAACACTAATGTAGATCAAGCAATGAAGATGTTGGAGAAAATGGCTTAGGTTTAGTATACAGCATAATCAGCCTCCTAAAAGTAATCCCTAGAAAGACAGTCTTATACACCGTATTTATGGAAAATGTCTGGCAACTGAAAGTTCTTTCCCACAGGTGTCGAATCTGTCTCATATAAAAGTTGCTGCATATTTAGAACTGAATATGCCCTTGGAGGCAGGCACACTCTAAAAAGGAAAAGAAAAGGAATTGGGCCATGCAAACTCAATCTATCCCTCTAACTTATTTGGATAACTCACTCCTTTTCCACAGGGGATTTAGGGAACAGAGAGCAAGAGAGGAAACAGAGACAAAAATATCATCTTTATATGTTTCCCCTCCACTTACAAACAAGAGTAAGGGGGAAGGATATTCCCAATCTTTATCCCCACAATTACCACCAAGAGAGGCTACATCTTCTGTATTCGGAACCCTATCAGGAGACCTCATCTTACAACCTGAACTTCTGATGAAATTTTGTGACCCCTACTGTTCAGGATATATCTTATATATGTTGTTACTCCCCTAAAGTTCAATTCAATGCCTGACATAGGACAGACATGTGGGATGAAGGAATGAAAGCAAGTGCACAAGCTTTCTAGCATAAATATACTCATTGAATTCACTCAGCATTATGTGAAGTATGGACAATTGTGAATTTGAATGTATTTTAGCTTGTGTACATAAATTAACAACCAAAAATTCAAACTAAATGTTTATAATTTATGCTTAATCCTAGAGAAATTTATTTTTAAAATCACCTCCAACCTCTGTGCTCTATGATGGGCTGAGTGGAATTTAATTGGTATTAATTACTGTTATTATTTCCTGATGTTCCTTATCAGAATATTTTATTTTTATGCCAATTAGGGTATAATTATTAGGATAATGGACTCTACAAAAACTAATTATGCAATGAGACTAGATGGAATTTATCTCTAGTAATTGAGTCTCACAATTTAAGATCAAAATAAGTGAATCAAAATGAAAATGTAGAATCATTAATCCCCCAGGCATCAACACGAAGGCTGAATTTGCTCTTCTTCCCCAAATTAAGCTGATGTTTTACAGTGTCAAATCAGTTGATATGTAGGACCAGTTCAACATCAGCACCACTTTGCTCATCCACTTATAATTCAGCCCCAGGCCACACACTTCCACAAAACTCCTTTTATCAGAGCTTTATATTTGATCCAGAATAACGATGAAAATGTGTGTTAAAAATTCTTATAACAAGCTTTATTTGGAATTCATTTAGTACCTTTGAAAGAATGATAAAGCATACTATCCATTTCCCTTTCAAGCAAGGCAGAGTGGACAGTCACGCAGTCAGTATTAGACTGTTCCGCTGGGAAATGTCTCAGTGCCTACTCTTCAGAAGCAATGATGGAAATCTGGGTTGTAGAGACGCATTAGCTAAATTCACTCTACGTACCTGATATAGCAACACTTCAAACTGTGTATGTTTGAAAAGGATCTGATACTAAGTTTTATAATAGGAAAAATAAGGGAACACGAAGGCAATGCATGCCTGAAAACACAGCAGAAATCGACAATACTGAAAGGAACATTGATTTTATACACACATAGGAACACGCATGTGTTTCTTTGAAGAACAGATTTTGGTTTTGACAGTGGTTATAGAGGAACAGAGCCTTGAGAATGTGTTTTCTATATTGCTTCAGGGTTTCATTTCTTCTTTTTTTTTTTTTTTGAATTGGTTCTCTAGTCAGTTTTAAAGGCACTAATAATTATTTCTAGTAATAAAGAGCTATGATTGCTCATGGTGTGATGTGGAATATAGCTAGGCAACATATCACTTTTTGATACACTTAATCAAATACTTATAAGAAGCAAGGTTCTAGGTGACCATACATTTGCCACCTAGGACCTTTTTTTGTCAAACTACTGAGTAATGAAGTTGGTTTCTTGCTATTAATTGCACTTGGCAAACTGTAGAAAGAAAAAGATGAGCTAGTGACTTTCAATTTCATACTCAAGTATCATATAAAAGACCTAACAATTTCTATGTCTTCATTGGAAAAAAATGAAACTTTTCACCTATAGTTGCACAGTTGAGGTTGATAACGTGGCTAAAATGCAGTGCACATTGAATTACCAACCTTGCAAGGCATCTATTGTTCAAGTGAGGGACTTGATTGGGGAGGAAAGGGGTTCTGTATATTGAAATGTGTTTATTTAGGAAGATTCTGATGAAGTCTGGGATACTGACCCCCTAAATTCTGATGAGCCTTTTTTAACAATTGAAGCAGTCCTCCATTCCATATCAGAGGAGGTTAATTAGCATTGCTTTCCCTCAGGAACCTGCAATGGTCTTTCCTGAATACCTCTGCTGATTCACCTCAGAACCCACCTCTGCTGCTTCTCTTTGCTTCAGGATCTAAACTACATTCCAGTTCCATTTGGCTTTGAAAAGTGTCATAAATGTGTGAAGCAGGAAGGGTACTCTATATTCCAAAATAACTGCATGTTTTTTCCAATTAATATAGACAGAAATTTGGAGGATTTGTATGTAAATGGATAACCAGGATGCGGGATAATGGTGGAAGGAACATAATTGAAATAATTGAAATAATTGATATTGGCCCACTAAACAGAGGTTCTGGATTCAATGTGTAGCTCAGAGTAGAGGAAAGGATCCAAACCCTTGAAGGGATTGGAATGTTAGAGTAGGTTTATCACATAAAACCATATTGCTCACCTTGGTGAGACGCCAAGGAGAATCCAGCTTTCTGGTTGAATGTAATCAGAATAGACACAATCAACAAATGCCAGAATCCACACTTTGGTTTTCTGACCAGTGAGGGTTATTATGGCAAGAAATTTCAAGTAGAAGCTACCAGAACCACCTCTACCTAGGAAAGTTGTAAACCAAAAGTAATACCACAGACTTGAAAAGTTTACAGAGATAAAAATGTCATCATCAAGTATTTGAAGGATGCAAGAGCAGTGATTTCCATGGCATTCTAGTTCAACTATCTATTTAGGCTTTGCAGCAGACAGACAGAACTTGGAGAATTACAATGGATTATTGTAAACATAACCATGTGGTGATTCTAATCCCAGGTGTTGTACCAGATGCATTTCATTACTTGAGAAAATTAACACATACCCTGTACCAGGAATGCAGCAACTGATCTGACAAATGTTTTTGTCCCAATGCCTGTCAGTCAAAACACTGAAAGTGCATTGCTTTCAGCTGGCAAGACCAACGATACACCTTCACTGTCTTACCTCAGGGATAGATCAACTTTCCAGCCCTATGTCATAATTTTGTCTGCAGGAACCTTAATTAACTTTCTCTTCCATAAGATGTCCCACTAATCCAGAGATTTTTTCAACCTTTTTTTGTCTCATAGCTCATAACCTAATTACTAAATTTTTGTAGCACATCAAAAATATATATTTTTTGCCACTCTGACAAAAAAAATAGGTGTACTGTTGATTCATTCACACTGGATGGCAATTATTGTATTGACTATTGTAAATTTTTTTAATTTGACAATTAAGGGAAAATAGGTCAGTGCCCCTGACTAAATAGCTGGGTGTTGCCAGCACACAGATTGGAAATCACTGCACTGATCCATTACATTGCGATGATGATGTTATGCTGATTGGACATAGTGAGCAAGAAGCAACTACTCTAGACATATTGGTAAGACATTTGTGTGTCAGAGGATAAGAGATAAATCTGATGAAAAATTACCTCAGTGAAATTTCTAGGGTTCCAGTGTTGTGGGGCACGTCGAGACATCACTTCTAGGGTGATGTATAAGTCATTGCATCTGGTCTCTCCCACAAACCAAAGGGAGACACGGTACCAAGGGCATCTCAGGGATTTGGAGGCTATATCTTCCTCATTTGGTTATGCTCCTCTAAGTACCAAGTGATTCAAAAGGCTGATAATTTTCAGTGGGGCCTGGAACAAGGGAAGGTTCTGCAGCAGGTCCAGTCTGCTGTGCAAGCTGATCCACCACTTTGACCATATTACTCAGCAGTTCCCATGCTGCTCAAAGTGTCAGTGTCAGAGAGTGACACTATTTACCCTCTGACAGGCTCTTACATGTGAAGGAACACAGTAAAGACCCTTAGGATTTTGAAGCAAAATGCTGCCATCCTTTGAGGAGAGCTATTCTCTTTTCAAAACAGCATCGTTCTTGTTAGTGGGCTTTGGAAGCAACAGAATATTTAACCATAGGCCATCCAGTTACTCAGTTGCTGGCCCTGACTTGGGCATTGTGTGACCCACCAAGCCATAAAATTGGGTGTGCACAGGAACACTTCTCATCAAATGGAAAGGGAGTGCATATGATTGACACAAGCAAGGCCTGAAGAAACAAGTTAGCTTCCTGGAAATGTTTCTGTCCACCACTCACCTTCATGGATATCTCAGGAAAGAGCTATGGTACACCAGCAGTCCACTTTTGGGTGGTGCCTGCATACTGTACAGAACCATCTGTTTACTAGGCCCATTTCCTCTTTGTTAATCAACCGGTTGTAGAAAGATCCCTAATAAAGCCCCCATAATAAAGCCATAGATATAGGTTGGGAGAGAGAAAGAAGAGGGAAATATGAGGAAATGCTCATGGGCCTCACTCTTTCCATGAATGAAAGTGATGAAAAAAAATCCTCCCAGTGACAGAACACTGGGCAGTGAGTCTGGTTGTTTATTTTGCTTGGAACAGGACATACCTGGAGGCTTGACTGTATATTAATTCATGGAATGTGGTCAATGTTTTGATTGGATGATTAGGTCCTCAACCTAGAAAACTGAGCCAGCTCAAGTCTTCTAGTTGAAGACCAAGAATTAGTGGTGGGTTGGAGCAAAACTGAAAGAAGAAATCATTGATTCACTAGCATTAAAACATCTATAATTTTAATTATAAATGCATTACATAATATATATTACACAGCTCTCTAATTTCTTTACTTGCCTTAACTCAAAGTATTCTCACAGTTCTGTGAGTTAGCCTAGCATTGTATCTTCTGAAACCACAGGAACTCTAGAAGTGATTTTTAATTATAGGGAGAATAGGCCTCATAAATCATCTGTATTTCTGACAGATGGATGAAACTTGTTTACATATCAAAATGTTTTATGCTTTCTTCCCACCATCATGTCTCCAAATAACATATTACAAATATTCACAGGGTTTAAAAGCCAACTAATTATGTCGTGGGCCATATTCTATCAGAGATCACTCATCAGCAGCCCTGATCAGTGGGTTGTGTATTGTTCCACAAAGCAAAGGGTCATCAGTTCAGTTCCCAGTTGGAGCACATGTCTGGGCTGCAGGTTCAGTCCTGGGGGTGTGAATGACAGGCAACCCATCAATATTTCTCTCTCACATTGATGTTTCATTTTCATTACTTCTCCCTCCTTTCCCCTTCTCTAAAAATAAATAAATAAATAAAATCTTTTTAAAAATACCACTCATAAGCAAAGGAAAAGACTGCAGTGATTAATTTTTATTTTTCTCTTCTTTAAATAAAGTACCATATTTGTAGTTTGGCTTTAATTACTGATAATTACCAATTACCCATTGGCTTTCATTTTAAGTATAATTAATTGCTAACAAGAAGTTTATAATAAGTGTGGAAAGGGAGGGAAGAAGAGAGGGAGAGAGTCTGATTTAGGGAAATATGATCAAATTTACAGAATTGATTTCCTTGTCTTTTTGACAGAAATTGAAACCAACCCAATGATAATTATAATACCTTGTTCTGAGATACTACCAACTTTCCAGAATTATATGTTTGTATTAATTGATTTTAGGGTTTTTTGTACTAGATAATAAAATTTCTGTATAATAAATATATAATTGAGATATACTTAGAAATAAATTTATGGTCATATTTGGTAGAAATGATTATGCAAATTTTAATTTAAAAATAAAAATTTAGAAAGAGAAAATATTCTTTTAACTAATATAATATTAAAGCCATTCTGCCATGAATAAATGCCTAAATAAATATACACATAGCTCTTCAATGTATGGTACTTCTTTCTCTTAAAAGTATATAATTTTAGTCCCATCATGTTCATATATATTAAAGTTAGAAAGTGAGTTTTCGCCATTCTCCACAAGAATAACACTGCACTTTATGATTGTCATAATGTTGGTAATCACATCTGAACATTTCATTTTCAGTGGTCTCCAAAGTTTATTATATGAAATGATAAAGATATATTAGATTTCATTATCTGTGTTACCATTATACTCTTAAAAATTTATACTTTTTAAATTTTAATAACTTGTTCAGAAATTTTTATTTTTTATTTGCTTTGTACCAGAGTTTAGAGAATACAATAAAATATTATTTCACTTCTCAAGAGGCTCACAAATGTAAATAACCCATTAGACTAGGTTTTCTAAATTGTAATACTTAAATTTCAGGTGAGAGGCTAAAATTTTATGAAATTACAGAAGAAACCAGTTAGAGTATTCAACCTGAAATTGTACTAAAGTTAGTGTAGAACACACAGAGTCAAACAGTTCTGCAAATCTTCATGGCACAGAATCGTTGTGAGAGCATCAGTGAGTTCTCTCAGATGACTTGCATTATGCGTTGTTGTCCACTATAAGACCAGAAAGGGGAAAAAGAAAACATATAGCTTAATTCCATCCTATGATGTGGGATTTATTAAGGCAGCTTCCTAGGCATATACATGAGATTGAAATGCACATATGAGTGACAATTAAAAGTGAACAAATAACATGATCTTTTACTCAATTAGGATGGTATTCCTATGCATACATCACTCACTTCAATGACTTAACAGCAATAATATAGTT
This sequence comes from Carollia perspicillata, assembly GCA_004027735.1. Classification (NCBI taxonomy): domain Eukaryota; kingdom Metazoa; phylum Chordata; class Mammalia; order Chiroptera; family Phyllostomidae; genus Carollia; species Carollia perspicillata. The sequence goes on along the minus strand of PVKM010025761.1, from coordinate 8,757 downwards.
TGCTTTATCAAAACTAATGTATTTATTTTATGAAGAATATGCAATTATTGATAATAAGAGTAAGAATCTGAATGACCATTTACTGAGTATACACAATATGACAAGCCCTGGACTAGGCACTATACCTGCATCATCTCCTTTAAACCAATAACAACACTATGAAGTGAGCATTTGCAATCATTATTCCTTTTGTTGAAATCAGGAAATCAAAGTTTAGCAAAATTAAGTAACTTGGTCAAGGTCATAAAGTTGCAAAATGCTGGGATAAATACCAGAGTCTGTGCTGTAGTCCTATATATATGTGCTTTCATAAATGCCCCAAAATATGTAGAAGCATTTAAACAGGATATCTTACCTTTAATTCACTGTACATTTGTCTCTCAATGAAGACCAATTTGATGGAATTTAGATTATCTGATCAAATGTTAGTCTTAAACATTTCAACCTATGCAACCCTTTCTAATTTTAGCAGTGGAATTTATTGATTAAAATTTCAGCCTAGCAGACAGACTTCATGGATTCAAACACTAGCTCTCATACTTGACAGTGATGTTTTGGACAAATTGCTAACATGTTCTGCACTTCAGTTTCTTTCCTAATAAAGGAATAGGTTTGAGATGATGATTTTTAGACATATAGACTCTTAGGCATATTATAAGCAGTAAGAAAAGATTAGCTGCTACAATTTTCTGTAATAAAGGATAAATAATATATATTTATATTTCCTTGTATGTTTATGAAGAAACAGAAGAATGAAAAGAAAAACTAGGAAAAATAACCACTAACAGGTAGAGTAAAAGTGGGACTTTTTATTATAAAATTTATATAATTTTGACTATAAATATTTACTGGAGCTCTTGGTGAATGTATAGCCCTGATGTAATTAAACTGATTTTTTTCTTTCATACATTATGATAAATTATTCCTAATCTACACATTTTTACATGAAGAACTGAATTTTATACATAACATGAATTAGAGTAAAACATGTTTAATAGAAAGGTAAATAGTCAGGTCACAGGGTGCATATAATTCTAAACAACAAATAACAAACAAACAAAAGAGATGAGAAATTAAAGGAAAGCATTTAAAATGGAGTTGGGAAGTATTGGGGGGAGGGCTCTCCTGCACATACCACTTGTTGTACCCTAGAAACCAATAGGAGAAGGAACATGAGACTTATGTTGATTAGGGAGGACATTTTTCACATAGGATTTCATCTCCTGTTTTTTGAGAAAGGATGATTCGTCTTTTCTCCAACAACAAGGCACTAACCATCAAAATCAGCCAATGAGAAACTCCCGAAACCTCAAACTTGTATTGTTTTCCACTGAACTTTTGTTCAAAACAACCCTTCCCAGTTTCCTCCCCAAACCTAATAAAAGTTAACCTTCTCTTTGTCTCTACATACTTGCATTATGGTTTGCCATATCTTGCTGGCAAAAAAAAAAAAAAAAGCTATATTATTTTTTAAGGATAACAGAGAAAAAAATTACTCTAATACAACAGAACTAGAAGAGGATATGGAATTTATAGCTCACTAAAAATTCAGTAAGTGGCCCTGGCTGGTGTGGCACAGTGGATTGAGCACAGGCCTGCAGACCAAAGGGTCATTGCTTCAATTCCCAGTCAGGGCACATGCCTGGGTTGTGGGCCAGATCCCCAGTAGGGGGCATGTAAGAAGTAACCACACATTGATGTTTCTCTCTCACTCTTTCTCCCTCCCTTCCCCTCCGCCTAAACATCAATAAATCAAATCTTTAAAAAACACTAAAAAATGTCAGCAAGTGCAAGCAAAATCACATTAAGTGAAAAAGACAAAATCACTAAACAAGTCAATGGAAGATATTAAAAGGAATATTGCAAGTAAGATCAGAGAAAATAAATCTACTACACTTTATATTTTTTTATGTTTTTAATATATTTATTGATTATGCTATTACAGTTGTTCCATTTTTTTTCCCTTTTATTCCCCTCTACCCTGTAACCCCCTCCCACCATCATTCCTCCACCTTAGTTCATGTCCATGGGTCATACATATAAGTCCTTTAGCTCTTCAATTTCCCTATTCTTAACCTCCCCCTGTCTATTTTGTACCTACCATTTATGCTTCTTATTCCCTGTACCTTCTTGTATTAAAGACTTATATCAATATTACTATTATCTTTTATCCAGTCCTTCCCATTAGGCGGCTTTTTTCAAAGACTAAATAAGAAATCCTCAATGGCATTGATGGGGAGGAAAAAAGAGGCCTCAACGCAGTAATGAGATCTAATTCCTTGTCACCAGGTCCTTGTCACTGCTCAAGAAAGAATTTAAAAATGAGCTAGATTCAGCAAAGCACATAGAATTTATTAAAGAGAAAGTACACACTCAAGAAGTGAGAGCAGAGACTTCTGAGAACAAGATGCTTCCAGCGGCTCTAGGTAGAAGGTTTTTATTGAAAGTAGGCAAGGAGGAGATGGGTGATGAGGTAATTCTTGGCTGGTAGAGTGTCTACCCGTGCAGCTTGTCCTTCTAGCTCACAGGCGGCAAACACAAGGTCTGTAGGCCGAATCTGGCCCTCCACCTTGTTTTATTTGGCCCAGCACCTTGTCTCTACCCCTTTACCCCTGGTTAAAGAGTAGTTACATTTATACAGCTCTAAAATTATATTCAGCCCTTTGAAGGCAACTGTGAGGCTGATGTGGCTCCCTGTGAAAATGAGTTTGATACCCATGTATCTAGTTCCTCTCCAGATAGTGATATACTTTTTGGTTCTCTGGAGCTGTCATGGTGATTGTGGGTGGGGAGAGAGTGGTTAAAAAACCACAATGAAAAATTTAGTGTAATGATATTATTTATAAAAGCTCTGTTGGTCACTTTTATGTCAATATGGATGCCAAATATGGTTGAGAAGGGTTTTTGTTGGTCTCAATTATAGGAAATTGGGAGGTGGAAGGAGGGGAGGGAAGCGGAAGGTAGTTAGTAAAAGTCACTTTCAGGATGTTTCAACCAGAATGGACAATGAAGGGACCTTTGTTCCCATTCTAACTTTCCTACCTCAGCATTGAGAAATGGCAAACTTGTGAAGGGCTAGATATATTCTTGCTGTGAAGTAAGATCTTGACTTTTGAAAGAAAGAACCTGAATTAGGTGGCTAAATAACAGACAAGCAAGAGCAATAAAGGCAAATACCATGGAAAAAGAGGTAGCTGGAGAGTGAAGATCTAAGGGAAAACCAAGCTCAATTGCCTTGATGTGTGTCTGTGCTTTCGAGGAAAAAATTCTCACAAGTTCTCCCTATCCACATAAAATTTCACAAGCCAAAGTAAATCAACTTAAAAGGAAGACACATTTTAGCTAAACAGAGGAATAACAAAATAAAACATCTTTTTGACTCTGATGCTAGTAAGTCAAGATTGTCCCTGCAAATCTTGAAATGGCAACATGCAGTCACATATTTATTTGATAGGTGAGTAACCAACAAGCTTCAGAGCTACAGATTAAGTCATGATCTCTAAGGTTTGTACTGCCTCTGTTACTCTATGATCTTATAACTCAATAGCAAATAGCAAATCACTTCAGAATTCCAAGGGTTTGTACACACACGTACACACCTGCTATGTAATACTAGAAGTCTATGTTGTAATTAGACATATTTAAATTTGTCCTACTCTTACCATCTGCCCACTTATTGGATATTCATTTATCTAATATATCCACTTACTATGCATACATTATTCTACAATAAAATGTCATTATAGATATTAAATTTTAAAATAAATTCAATACTTTTTACCATGTATAGGTAGCTGAAAATTCTTATCTGAATAGGGCTAATTTTTAAAAACAAAATGACTGGTTTGATTTTAAAGTTTGTTTTAATTTCTCCACCAAAAATAAAATTCTATAGCACTCAACTTCATGAAGTTCCAACAACTGTAATTTTTTAAAGCATGATATACTAAAAATGTTCTGTAATTTTTGTTTCAGGATGAGTATCATTGTAAGCTAAACTCCTCTATTTTGAAACAGTATCTTCTACATCTAACCTAACTTTAATTTGAATAAATATTATTCTGAAATGTCTAAATTCTAAGTGCTGACTTGTTTGTCTGGAATTTCTGAGGCCTCCAATCATCTTAAATGAACTTTAAGGTACATATTCTTAATTTAGCTTAAAAAATTCTGCTAATCAAAATAAATGTTTATGATAATAATAATTAGCCCTTAAACACTCTCATAGACAAAAGTCACCCATAAATTTCTTCCCTTGCTGTCAACAAATCCAGACAGAGCTCTGAAAATCAAGTGATTATGATATAGCTATATTTTTCCTTCTATTTCTGCCATAACTCTGCTTGCTAGTGGCAATTACTGTCATTAAAAGGAAAAAAAAAGACTATTTAAGTGATATTCCTGTTAAAAGTTTCAGAAGATTATTACAGACTAAGGAGGCAATCCTTCATATTTACCCACTTCTTCCACCCTCTTTCTCCTAAGAATCTGCTAATAATTGAACTTTAATAAATACGTCATAAGACCAGCAATGAACTTAACAGGATTCATGGCACAAATGTGGAATTTTTTCTTTCTGCAGTATATTTGACATCTTAAATTTGCTTTGGAGAGAAGAAAATAAGAAACAGAAACCAAGAATTAAGGCAATGATGATTAAACATCATTACTTTTTCTTCCAAGTTACTAGACTATATTTGTTCTGATTTATTGTTATCCACTTACCACAGAAAACTGAATTTATAAAATGTTTACTTATGAGTATTTCTGCTTTGCAAGCAGTTGTTCTCATTTTCCACCATATTGCCACATTGTATAACTCCAGGAGGCACATTTTGTACTGTGGTCTATGCCCTGTAGTGCCTATTCTGCTTAAAAGGATAGGTAATTAATTTTGATAGATAACGATTTTATTCTAAGCAGCATGCTATTGTTTTACTGACAGTACCATATGTTCTCATTAGTCAAAAATCTCAAGTGACAACAATGTAAATGTGTTAAATTTTGGAAAGCAATGCTCAAGGAAGTTTTAGCAAAATGACAGCTCAGGTACTGTCCATATCCTATTATATCAAATGGGACCACTAGAGAAATTATAACAATTAAAGAAAAAGCCTAATTTAAAGGAAGTCTATATCTTCAAATACCAAATTAGAAGACCAAATAAAGGCATTGAGAGATTCAGGTCAAGACAAAGTCTCAGATTAGAGATCTGGATTCCTAATGCTCAAGGTAAGAGAGGAAATCTGTTAGCCCACATGAGGTACACAGGCATAAATCTACGTAGTGTTTCCCTAGCCCAGAATCCAAGCAATGAACAGCTCTTCCCATCAGCATGAAGGGATTGTAAGGAATCTTGCAGCGTAACTGGGATTTTAGATAAGAAGTAATTTTTAAGAAATCAAAGCCCTCTTTCTGCTTTATGCATGGGCTGGGGTTTAAATTTTCATGGTGTGCACTGTGATAATATTTCTAGTAAAAGAGAGTTAGAAGAAAGTTGAAGGTTCATCTCTAGGAGAATTTTTAAGTCACATTTGTTGCATATGTACTTTGGATTACTAGATTAGCAAGAAAAACTAGTTTGTGTAAGAGTAGCATGGGTGGATATTAAAATATACTTTAAAATAAAATAAAATAAAATATGCTTTAAGTAGAAATATCAAGAAAGAAAGTGAGGTTTATATAATTATATAGATTTTAAAAATAGAAATGCACACATTCAAATGTCACATGCAGATTTTATAAGGATGAGTTCATAGTAAAGGACATGTTTCAAATCTATTAATGTGGGCATTTATGGTAGGGAAGAAATATGAGTTTGTGTCTGCAGTGTAAGGGTAAAAAAATAATACACATTGTTCCAAAATAAGTGAGGGGGCAATTGTGAGACTATGCTATGAAACATGGCAACACATAATTATAAAACTACTATACATTAAATAATATTAAAAAAACAAAACAGAGACTTCTAAACAGTTTGTGGGGTAAAAGTAAATTACGCACACACACACACATACACACAGGGTATAGCAAAAGTAGATTCACAGTTATGAGTATGGTTAACAGAGTTTATCCCTGTATTATTATTCATTAGCAATTACTGCATTATTTTTTCATGTAAACAACTGTTAACCTACTTTTTCCCCACCACCCATGGGTATGTGTATAAAACTAAAATTCTGGATATCAAACATGTGGAATCCCACTTAAGGGCTAATCAGGAAGCAGTTCTACCTACATCCAGTATGACAGCATGAGTTCTGTAGACCTACCCCTCACCGGCAAAACTGGTGAAATTTATTTAAAATAATCAACAGTGAAAGTTTCTGAAAAAGATCTGAAGAGCATAGCACAAATAGTTATTCAAGAAAACCTAATAAAATTCTTTAATAAAATAGAGATCCTATGGCCTATGAACCAAGACCTGCTCCTACTCCACTCCAGCTCAGTGAAATGAAATGTCCACTCAGGTTGACTGGAGTAACTAAGAACATCAAGGTTTCCTCTCTTTCATACTCTGAGTTGGTGGCAGGACAGGAGGGGGGTAACTTCATGGGTGGGTCAGTTCTGATTTTGTCCCCAGCTAGTTGTTGATGACACTAAGTTGCAAGTGAGGATGACAGAGAAGTAGAGCTCCCTCTCCCTAGACATCATTCATGGGGTGCAATGCTGATGAGAATACTGAGTCCCTGGTTATCTTTGCCTACACCTATGGGTTAGAGTATTCCTCATGAGTAGGTATAAGCCAAGAAGTCCCTGAGACCTGGCCTCTCTCTACCAAGTGCTTAGCTACTCAACCGGAAATGTAATTCATAGAGAAGATCACCATTCTCCTTGCCCCCAAATTACCCAGAACCTTGCTCAGAGAGTTTACCCTAGTGAGAAGAAGGTCATAAATGTAGAGTTCCAAATATTTCTCCTTAAAATTGGACTTCATTTGCAATCAAGTATGAAGTTTAAAACTAAGGATACCATCAAAAACAGTGGGGATTGTCAAGACAAAGTCAAGTAGGAAGAGATTAGTAGATTCATTGGAGAAATAGAGACCAGATATTTTGTCAGAGAGAACTGGGAAAGTGATCATTGTAAGCAGGCAGTCTAGGCCAGAAAAAAATCTCAAAAATTACCCCAGGAAATCATCCCTTTAAAAGAACCCATGGATTGTTTGCAGAACCATTTATGCCCCAGGATATCTGTTGGAAAGAATAAAGCAATCAGCTAACAATTATTGAAACTGGGTGTTGTCAGAGAAAAGAGTCAAAGTTTGCCTTGCTAGAACCACTGTCTTTCTTTAATGAGTGTGGGCATATCCAAGGCTCTGTGTCCTGAGGAGATATGTGAGAAGCTTCACATAGCCCAGTTGTAAAGGAAGTGATAAAATAATATTCATGTATTTATACAAAGTAATAATATTTGACAGTTGAAATCAATGAACTAGATTTTCATTTATCAATACAGATCAACTTCAAAAGATGAGCAAAAAAGAATATTCACTAAAGTCAGAAAATGATTATTTGCCTAGTGGAGAGAAAAAATGGAATTAAGGAAGAATATAAAAATGCTACAACTCTGTGGGTTGTTTTTTATTTACGTAAAAATGACAAGGACATATGAAAATAATGTTCTTATAAAATATCTTATCTTATTTAAATGTTAATATTTAGTAATTTAAATATTAGATAACTTCCTCTGAAAGCTGTTCCCCTTGGCTGATCCATAAGGATGGGATCCATGATTACTTTGTCCCCAGGTAATCCTCCAGAGAGAGTGTGTTCCTTCATGTTAGGAGACAAGGAGTTTGGCATTCCGGCTCCATCCTGTATGACCAAATAGACATGTAACTCAGCCATTATAAATTTATTTGCCTTTTATTTTTTTAAAATGAGCCATTTAGCATGTTCTTCATAAGAGTTTTTTAATTTTTTATTTTCTATTATAAATTTTTTCAAAGATTTTACAGTTAAACAAAACAGTATATGGAATAAATCCCTGTACATTTATAACCCTGCTTCAACACCTGTTACTTTAAACCAATCTTAATTTTTCCACTTTTATATATCAACCCCCACTTCAGATTATTGCAGATTGAATTATAGGCATCCTGTTCTTTAAACCATAAACATTTCAGCATGAATTTCTAAAAGATGAAGTCTCTTTTCAAAACTATAACTGTAATTCCATAATAACCTATAAAAATATGATCAGTAAATTCATAATATCAGCTACATGATCAATGTTGAAATAATAAATAGATATTATTCTCTTTCCAGGTCCCTTTAGTTTTGAAATGTTGCACAATTAAAGTAAAAGCAAATCATTTAGCAACATGCACTAGTAAGTGAGATATGGGAACAACTGTAGTGCCTTGGCTTGTGTGGCTCAGTTGGTTGGAGTGTTGTCCCGTAGATCAAAAGGTCGTGGGTTCAATTCCCAGTCAGAGCATATGCCAAGGTTGCAGGTTTGAACCCTTGTCAGAGCATGTATGAAAAGGCAGCCAATTGATATTTCTCTCTCACATCAATGTTTCTTCCTCTGTATCTCACTCTCCCCCACTTCTTCTCTCTAAAAGCAATGAAAAAATGCCCTCTGGTAAGTATTAACACACATGAAAAAAGAACAACCATAGAAAAACATGTCTATTGTAAATAAAAATATATAAACAATTAATGCATGAAAATCAGGACATAAGTACATACATGACAGTTATTAAAATCATGAACCTATTTTTTAAAAAATTAAATTAAATTCATTTTATAG